>VZSZ01003590.1:510116-580344 GCA_013398815.1 Ibidorhyncha struthersii
TGCTATTTAGCCTTGACATGTAAATGTGGATCTCCAGGTGTCTCTATACCCTTGCTGTTGTGATGTGTGATGATGAAAGTCATTCCAACTTCATTCCTACTGACACTTTGAACTAGTCCTTTTCTGAAATTTTCAAAGCAGAACACACAAGAGATCCTAGTGATAGCTGTACCACATTTACCCCATTCTGGGCCTGAATATAACAGCAGGATTGGATCGGTCAGAAAAGCAAAACTTCAATTTGTGTTGTACCAATTTTTTCCTATTTTTATCAGAATTTTCAGTGAACTACAGTCTGCACAAATACGAATAAAGGAAAGAGGTCTCCCACTTAAGTAAGAACACAGCTAAATAGTGCTTATGATGGGCAGGGTATGATTTTCCAGTGGTTTAATTAGGGTGATAAAGAATACAGGCATACAGTTCAAAATTCTTATTTCTGTGCATGGCAACCAAGAGGAGCATGCCTGAAAAGCCTGAGGAAAGACATCCAGAAGGCAGCACCCAGTTAATGATAACTCTGGCCCTGGAAGCCTCACATTTTGTATCAGTAATTTCTGTTGCCTTGGGGTTTTCATCTGTAAAAGTGGGATTTTATTGCCTGCATCAAAAAATACTGAAATGGCTATTTTTTAAATGATGCCCAGCAATAAAAGAGTACAAATACAAAATGTTATTATTTTAATGTTAAGATAGAGTGACATATATGATACAGTAACTTAGATTTTTTCCCAACAAAAAGGCCCACAAACGCTTTGTCACTTTGATTTCTTCAGGATTACCATGTAGGGTTCATTGCAACAATCATATATAAACTACAGTTGCGTAGCATAATTTATTATATTACTTCCTTTTTTGACATATCCGTTTCCTTAAGGTTTCCATATATGACCCAGATAGCAGATTTAGCCTCATGGTATTTCTAGGCATTTCCATCATCACTTACAAGAAGAAAATTGAATTTTGCTTAATGAGGACCAATTAAAAAAATAAAGATGGTAAGACTTCAAGCACAAGTCAGACGATGCTGAAGTCAAGTGAATTCCCCAACGTATTAGACATCTGCTTTTTTGCTCTCATGTTCCTTGATTTTTTTCCCTTAATCCCATCCAAGATGATCTTCAGCTATATAAAATGAACTTTTGTTTTTATGCTGTTCTCAGGGCTTAGTAGAGAAACAGGAGAGCAGCTGTGATGGCCTTGGCCATAGAGTCTTTTTTCACTGAGACACATTCCTTTCTCCTTGCCTGCATCACTGGGCTCTCGTCCAAAACCAACTAGATTGTGTTTATATTGTGTCCTCCTTTGCTTTAGCCTTCGTTAGGATCTTGTCATGCTCTGCCCTCACACTATGTCACATTCATTATGGCGACTCCTTTATTCCCCTTTCCCCAGATTGCGTCGTGAGAACTGTGTCACATGACTTTGTGCTGAGCACATTTAACATTTTTTTGTTAGAAAAAGGACAGGCAAATGGTTCCAGGGACACCACGAGATCAAAATGTCTTCATCAGCCAAAATCCTTAATACTCTTGGTAATTTTAGCCTCAGCTTGATTTTCTAAGAATGCTTAAGTTCTATCAATCAGAATTTCTAAAAGATCTAAAGTATGAAACTCTGGACTGCCATTGGAGACTTTTCTTTCCGATTGCTGCATGCCATTTTCCACTTTTTGCATTTGACGTTGCAATCCCTCAGTTCAGTGTTCTCCAGATTAAGCCGTTTGTTTCTTCCTCTCAGCATCCTTGCTGAGAGTATATGGTTGCTAATACAAAGGCTGTTTACTAGCCCAAAAAATTAGTGAATACTAATTACTAATACTAATGATACAAATAATACAAATTAGTGAATACTAATACTACAGGCAATTCCATCTTCGGGTACCCTTGAAAACATTCTTAGACACTTTATCCTTACAAAGACAGACAATTTCTGAAAGAGCTGTGCAAAACTTTCTAATCAATTTCTCAAAATATGATATTTATGCCAATGTATCTTGTTGCAAAAAATGAAGTTAGTCTCGTTTTCATAAAAAATTGACTCCTTCTTGTACAATTCACTTCTGAATGAACATTGCAGTTCAGTTTTTTAGTACTGTGAAAAATAAATGTTTTCTATATGTAAAACTGGAGAAAACAAAACTGCCAAAAGTTATTGGAAGAAATGCATGTAATTTGCACAGCCCTACCATTTGATAAGGGAATGATTGTGTGCAGGGGATTGAATTAGGAGTCCGATCCTTTCCTTCCCTTTCTGATCCCCTTCCTTTTCTTCCATTCCCTTTCCTTTTGATCAAATAAAACTACTGAAATACGTTAAAATCTAAGTGTCCCTAGAGTATTGGGTCACATTTTGCCATTAAACCATGAAAACCAATGATATACTGAAGGGATATAAGGATGTCCCTGAGGCCCCTTGTTACAATTATGTATCCAGTGTTTATCAGAGTGATTTATTTGTCTGCAGTTTTCCATCTCTAGATGCTGCAAGTATCCTTTCCGCAGCTGACATGTGTCTTGGCTCATAAAATTTTCTCTAAATGAAAAATATTGCAGATCTGGCCACACTAAACAGCAGGAAAAGAATTTCACAGTGGAGGTTATCCATAAACAAGTTAGCCACCACATCTTCCATGAAGTAACACAAACTGAGCAGTGCATTAACCTATCTACATATTCTGTGTATTTTGTCATCAGCATATAAACACAGCCAAATGCAACTTAATGAACTATCTCTTTTTTATTTTTAGTTAGGAAAGAAAAATATTTCTTCCCGTCTCTTGCCAATGATAAATCTAAAAACATAGGAGAAATTTTTTTTTTTTTTTTGGTGTAGGGAAAGCAGAGCGTTTAATGTTGAAATTTCAGTGACACATTGTGGCAAGTGTATTTACTAGAGGTTTTTATATGTCTCTGCACATACAGCTTTTATTTTTTTTAAAAAAGCTTGAGATATTTTTAAGTCCCAATATTTGTATCAGGCTATAAACTTTTAAGTATGAAGCAAACTGAGTTCACCTGAAGGTTTTTGCAACTAGAGTGAAGATTTTTAAAAACACAAATAGCAGGTAGGTACATATAACTGCTTGAAAGCCCCTTGTGGAAATTGTCTACAGTGTACTCTGCCTAGATGATCCAGCCACTTCAAGCCAGTTGTGTGGGTGTGCCTGTGCAAACCCAACTGCATAATTTAGACAAACGTGATTAATCCAAACTCAATCTCGGTATCAACACCGAAGAAATTTGAATGAACTGTTCACACGAGGTTTTAAAATTAGAATTAGACAAAGTAGTATATCATTTAGTGAAGAGCCTGATCTGGTAGGCAGTACTATTCCTGGTCCTTTACTATGTCCTTTACTATGACCCCTACGTCACTGTATTAGTTTCACTAATAAACTGAATGAAATCTTATGTTCTCCTGGGTGCAATTCCACCTCTCCTCTTTGCATGACTTCTGCTTCCCATTTCAGCCGTACACGATAATATGGTCATCTATTAAAGCAGGTTTTTAGCAATTCTAAACTGACATCGATGTGGGGGTTTGCAAGATGGAAATTTAAGGCAGACACAATGATGAGGGTAAAGCTTGAATGAGACATTCTGGAAAACAGAGTCTCAAATCCCTGAAAATCTGTTCTGGGCACCAACTTACACAAGCTGCTATAAAATATGCTGTTGGGGAGCACCTGGCCGTAAGGCTCTTACCTTATTAAATACAGACTTCTATTAAATATTGCACTTAAAAATTTTCTTAATAATTGCATGGGAGGCACAAAGCTGTACGATCCTTCTTGTCTTCCCATTGGAGTTCTCCTACTGGACCTACTGACAGCCATAGCATGCGTTCACAAGGTGAAACATCAGTCAGAGCCAGGAAGGTTCAGACTCAGGGTAGGAAATAAGAGGATTTCCTATCTCCTAGACTTAAGCTTTATCCATGGGATTATAGTTACCTGTAGAGGCCAGTTTGTAATAGGTGCTATTTGATTTAAACTTCAGTAATATTCAGGAGTTTACGTAACACACTTTTGCACATAAACAGTGCTCAGAGCCCTCTGCATCCGTACATTCTCATATACACATGCTTTTGTTATTTTAATGTGCATGGAGTAACACAATTTTCCAGGAAATTCCCAGCTGAGAAATGACTTCAGGCTGCAGATTATTCTTCTGATCTTTCTTCTTCTCATGAATTTTAAACCTGCAGGAGATGCATTCTGATACAGCTGAGGGCACAAAAGTAATTATAGGTTTTCTTTGCTTTGGACACACTTATTTCTCTGGGGGTTGCTCTCCTAAAAGTGGAGTGTAAGAACCACCTAAATAAACCAGGTGTCAGAAATTGATTCGCACAATCGTTTTTATAGTGAACTGAGCAGCTAAGCCTTCTAGACTCCTGAACTCTGCTAAAGCCATAAGGATTCTCCTGTGTAAAATTAGGATCTAAGGCATTTAACATTTAAAAATCTTTTTTTTTCATGAAGTTAGGCCCAAGAATTACAGGGTAAGTTCATGTGTGTTAGGAAAATTGTTGTTTCAACTTGCTGTGATTATGTAGATGAATAAAGCGTTTATTTTTCATTTTACCTACTCTGTTTGCCAACAGTCATTAATCAGATGTTCAGGTAGAGTTTTTTTCATTAATGAGAAATTGCTGAAGTTCTACCCTAAATCTCTATCAGTCTTTGGCATCATAATTATGAAAAAGAATTAAAGAAAATCTCTGGGCTATGCCAGAAAACACTCCATCATTCTTATCCCATGAGATAGCTGCTGTCTTATTCTAAACCAGTACATTGCATTTTACACAAAAATGGCTATATCTTGTTAAACAAGGATGAAGTTGATTCTCGTGCGTTTTGGACAATGCTATACTTATATATGTACAAAGACTTATCCTGCTGCTTTTTGGTCCCAGTGGGACCATCACTTGGAATTGGAAAAGTAATTCAGGGTCCTTTTGTCTCTTTCATGGATATTATTTCCATTATTACCTGTAAAAGGAAGAACCTTGATATAAAATACTCCTCCACTGAGGTGATGTCTCAGGTTGAAATAAATAGCTAGAAAAAGCTAGAAAGCAGACAAAATAATTTTCACTTGTTTTACGGTTTGAATGGGAGTTTTGGAGGAGAGGACTTCCTTGCCAAATGCAGGCTGCTGGGAACAGAGCTAATAGGGTGAGTGGGTGGGCAGAACAGGAACTGTTTTTTAGGATACATTTTTTTAATTTCCAGTCTGCTCCTCAGAAAGAAGGCTCCAATCCTTCAATTCCGTCCTGGTTTTCCCACTATAGGGTAGCAACGATAATCCTGGAATGCTTAACATCAAGTTGCTGGGTGATACTTGCTGCTTTTCGAGAGGATTAACATAGCAGCACCCTATTACAGCACACTTAAAAGCATTTCCATTTCTTGGTTATTAAAATCTACTTTGGAGTCCAACACTTGCTACCAAGAGTTGGCAAAAATTTCCAAGTGTTGTTACCATTGGTTCAGTTTCTTTGGTAGGAACAGCACTGGACCCCATTGTAAATCTGGTGTGGTACCCCATTGATGCAGCCTACTCTGGCTTTGTGCTTATAACATCTGTTGATGAAAAGGTACTGAGACTCCAAGGAGTGACAGTAGGTGTGCACCAGAGCAGTTCATCTTACTGTTGCTCTAGGAACAATGGTACTATTGGCAGTTTTATTTTTCTGACGTGTTTTGCTTCTTAAGCAGGATGCATGTTATATTAAGTAGCAGACTCTTTAAAATTACCTTATGAAATAGTTTAATGTAAATATAGTCATGGGTAATAGATTCTTCTCTCCGTGTTGAACAGTGCTGTTATTAGACTTTCTTAGAAGTACTGTAAGAACTATAAAGGGATGCTGATTTTCTAAACTCCTAATTTCTACTAAAAGCTCCAATAAATCTGCAATGCTTCTCTTTATTAAAAAAGTCATTGTATAGTGCATTCAGCAAGCTTTAGCCCTAGAAGTCAAACATCAAATATTACTGTATTATTAGAAGCTTTATTATTATGTAAGAAGGAGGAATAGCACAACCTTATTGTAAATTATGCATGGGAATTAAAAAATTTCTTGGTGACTGGAGGTACAAATCCAACTGAAAGCCCAAACTTTTGAAGTGGTTCAAAGATCTCATCTTAAGTGAAGTACAGAAACCATCAATGATCTTGTGGTAAAGATCGTGAAATAAGCTGCAGGGCTTTGAAATTTCTGGCTTTGCCATAAGGTGTCATGTTTGATTTCAGAGAAACAGTTTTCTCCATGCCCAAGTTCCACAGCTCTAAAGTGGGAATAGCACCGCAGACGGGCAATGGTGATAAATCAGTTGGGTTTTAAGAACAGTTCATGTGCAGTATGCAATATAAAAAAATCATTAAAAGTGCCATCAAAAAAATACAGTACAATGATATCTCATTATCTTTCTTTTTAAAATCAGTCTTGACATAATGCTGCTGTATGTTGGCTTTAATTTGTTGGGTTTTTTTTAAATCTCCTTGGCACATACAGAATGCTTGATTGCCAAGAACAATCAATTTATAGAGAAGTGAATGGCTTCCAGAACTGTGAATATTAAATGATGTCTTAAACATTTTCTGTAAAAACATATTTATGGTTATGTTTGAATGCGTGAATTCTGCCTGCTGCAATCATTCCTTCAAATAGTTATTTAGTAACGTAAAGATTCCTCTTCCTTAGTGCTTTCACTCTTTAAAGATCAAATCCAATTCTTATTAGCGGGAGTGTTAGCGCAACTATTTTCAACAACTTCAGTGGAGGCCAGTGAGGACCCTAAGTTAAAATAAAAATGTTAAACTGCAAATATGAAATCACAGATTATACTTAAACATTTGGAGAAATCAATAAAATTTATGAAACTTTCAGGAATCCCTACAGGCAAGATCTTCACAATTGTCAGGGCCTTCTGCTTCCCTCCCTTCAGTCGCAGTTACATGCCTTTAATGTTTTTGAGAATTTGGGTTTAATGGATAGATCTAAATCCCCAATTTCCAAACCAAGGCTAGATTTTCAATGTGTCTAATCATGCAAATAGGAATTCACTGAGTTTTTCTTTGAAAGTCAGTACACAGGCACTTTTGAAAATACCCTTAAGTACTTACCAGCATATTAGGCAAGAAATGGCTTTAAAAACTAGACACAAGTGACTCCAAAACTAGGATTAAATCCAGATGTTCAAAATTACTGAGTTGACTCACCCCTGTTTATGTCAGTGGGTGTTAGGTGCTTAAGTACCTTCGCAGATTTGGTCATTGGGATGTAAGTGCGCTTTACATTTCTGAGTCTGGATCAATGTCCCTGTCATCTAATTATCCACCCCTAAGGATGGATACATGCTTCATCCCGTGTGTATTCAATGAATTCCTACGGGATAAATTTTAAACTGCATTTAAATTGTGAGCTTCCAGTACTTTTTGTGGGAATTTGATGCCAATATACATTTGAAACCTTTATCTAATTGTTCATTTTCAAGCTGGATTGCAGCATGTCTCAGAGATAAATGAGCTATGCAGGTAACCGAGCAATGTAGTTAAGTTATCTGGAGCGGACAAGCTGTGGCAACACCAAGTTCTACAAGAGATCCTTTGTTTTACCAAATATGTTAACCCATAAAAGGATCACTGGATCACTTAAGGCTGCCACAGTCTTTTTTGAAAAAGGGATTTCAGTGCCTTCAAACGCACTGTGTGATGTAAGTGATGTGATGTAAGTCTTAGATTTTTAGTAGACGTATAGAGTAGACTCCAGTTTTACACCACTGTAAATGGAAATATAATTATTTTTTGCTCCTGGGGTAGCTAAAGGATGAACTGAGTCAATATTCTGGCTAAAAGGAAAAGCAGTGGGCATACAGCATGTGTAACTGCATCACTGAGGGTATGTTAACAAGCTAAAACGGTCAGGATTCCTCCTGAGAAACTGGAAATGTGAAGAGGAAAGTATTCCTATGCCACTAAGGAAAAATATTAGGTGTTCTGAACAAAGATCCTTCTATTTCAGGAACCAAAAAGCCCCCCAACACCACAGGAAGGACCTAAAATCAAGAGTAATACTAAAAAATAAGGAACTGGTATTGCTCCAGAACTTTTTACTAAGGAAAAAAATGATATTTAAACAACTTACATAAAACATGAAATCCTGCCTTGCTTGACAATATATATCTGTTGGAGGGTCCTAATTCTGCATATATTTATGCATAAGCTTAACTCAATGCAAGTGAAGAGTCACATTGGGTTTAATGGATTTGCAAGTGGGTTTTAGGCTGCTAAAGCATACGCACTTGAACTATGAGGTAGAATAAATTCCTGTTCTTGGAAAAAAGCTAATGAAAGCAATATCAAGGAATACTCTAGAGAATCACTGGAACCATGTATATGAGTGAGTGTACAAAGACTTGTAGGATAAGGACATGGAAAAGTAAATGATGTGGCTCTCCAGTATCTCTATGTAAACTCAATTTTTACATGAAGTTTTTTGTTTTTCTTGGCCCTTTACAAATCCTTGCTTTGTTTTTGGTAGGTTTTTGAGTGTATTTATTTTGGTTTTAGGGGCAGTAGTTGAAAGTGGGGGAAAAATGTAATTGTCTATTCCCTTTTGCTTAACATTTTAAGTATACAAAATAAAACCCATAATTATTCGTTGGCTAATTGCATATTTTTTCTGGCTCAATGTTATCGGTGGACAATAATTTGTTGTCATAGATGGTCTGTTGGGAAAGAGATTTAGTTTAGTCCAGTAGTGATAGAACAGATGGGAAACTCTGAATTACTGAGTTACTTCAAAGCGTGTTTCTTGACTGGCTTAACGCTTCCATGCTTGTTTTCCCACTGTGTAGAATGGCAAATAATACTCCTTGGGTAAAATTGGTGAGAAATTGTCCTTCAGTACAGCCAGGTTTTATACCTGAGGTTTATCTCACATTAGATTTGTGGCAGAAAGCTTAGTATGCTTAAAAAGCTTTCTTTTTAAGTGGAAAGTGTGATACAGTTTTTGTATATAAATTAGAATATCTGTTGTTCAGAGAACTTCGTACTTTGAAAATTTTATGTGACAGTGTGTAATTGTTGCAGATGAGGGATTTTCATTCTGTGGTCTGTGGTTTTTTGAGGTGGCCTCCCATATGTTACACAGTGGTTGAAGAAGTACTTCCAGGTGGTCCATACAGAGGCCTTCCCTGCTAGCAAAGTTGCAGTGTTCAAATTTCTTGTGTCTCCGTTCATAATGCTTTAAATTCCAAAAACATTTGGGGAAATTACATTTTTAAGTATGAATATTTCTTTGCTCCCCGTTCAGATTCCTCAGTATTAGGACTATTGCAATGGAGTTAACTGTGGTCACACGTTTTTTAGAAAAGTCAGGAAAGGACAAATATAGAAGTGGTGGGTCTGTAAATGATAACATGTGTGCTAAAGTAAAATCCCATAACCAGGAAAGGAAAAGTAAACATTACAGATACAAGATAGAAAGATGGGTCATAACCAGGAAGTGTCACTCCACATTAACACAAGCCTATTTTCATCTATCTTCCCTCACACCATTCTAATACTCTTTTTGATGCAATCAAAAAGTTTCCAAAGAAAAATGTGTGTTGGAATTGAGTGGCTCCAGGATATCTCTTTCTTAAAAAATGGTCTGCAATGTGACCACAGTTGAAAAGCAGTGTTACAGGTTATATGTGGCTAGACACTGAGTTCAATTTAAATAAGTAAGAAAAAAACCCCACCAATTAAAAATATTGGGAAAGGACAGACTTGGCTAGATCGTAGTCTGTTAGTGGTCTCAGGTGATCCTATAATGCAAGAGCATGAGAACTATGGAACCACTACATCCCTTGAAAGCCAACAAGCGACTCTTCATCTTGCTTCACTATTTTGGGGGGTCTAAGAACAGGAGGGGTAGCCTGAGGGTCTCTGCACCTCTTATTTCATGTTTTGAAGGCTTAAGTGGTACCTAAGTAAAGACTACATCTTCCATTAACCTTCTGTGCTAGAGGGAATTTCATCCTAAATGCCTGTTTTGGAATGAACAGCTTTTATTTCCTTAAGTAAAAACAAAATTGCTTCTGATTTGTTGAAACCCAATAAAAGCATCCAAAACCATTCAGTTCTGTTTGTTTTGGGTTCTGAAGAAAGCCTTCCTCCCAGTTGGGTTCATACTGCAATTTATTTTATGAGGACTTTTTACATTAGGGAGAAGGAAGGGGATGTGGAAGGGGGAGATAACTATGTTAATTCAGAAGCAGCTCTTTTTAGGAAAGACTTGAGAGTTCCTTTTTCCATAATTAGCACAGTTTTTAAACTGCTGACAGGGCTGCACTGTTACTTATGAATAAAAGCTGGACATGGGCAAAGTTTGGTTGAAATCTTGCCAGAAAGGTTTTGAAAGCAGAACTATATTTTATGTTCAAATGTTATATTTTTATCTTAATTTTCTGTCCCTCTTGACTACTATTATAAGATTAAAGTTAAATGGATAAAGTCATTTGAGACACTGATTTAAAGTTAAATTGCTTGAGTCAGTTCAAACAACCAGAAACAAAGCTGCATTCTTCCTGGGTTTTAAGGATTACTGTTGATGGCTAAAATGGTCTTTTGTGACATTGAGATTAAGCAATGTTACATAATATCACGCAGTCTTGATTCTCCTTGTTCGACTGGAGTACTCCTCTTTCCTACCAGCTGTTACTATCATCAATTCATTGTTTTCAGGTTGCCTCCAAGAATCTCCTCTCAGAAAAGAAACCTCAAACCGATCCTTCTGTCATTTCAGTGGTATCAAGATATCTAATAATTTAATCAGTGTCATAATAGAGAATGTTTTTCCATAGTCTGGCTAAACATGATAATAAACAGAAGACTGTAACCGTATGGTGCTGCTGTCAGTCAGGCTTGGCATATGGTGGCATGGGGATGACGTGTGCATGATTTTTATCTGAATGCTAGTGGTAGCAGTAGCAAAAAAGCATCTGGCAGTCTTTAAATCTTGGGTCTGCTCTTTGCTCTGTGTCTTCATGTCACTTACCTGCAATTTGAGGACTGCGGTAATTTGCTTTTTGTTCTGTAAAGACATGTTTCTGTTTAATCAATAATTGTTGCTATCAGAGTCACGTGTTCACTCAATATTATGTATTTGTGTTCCTATTTAAGTCATAAAGGTAGAAAATTTTATTGCTGTTTGATGAACAAAATGCATGGGAGGTGTGGAAGACTTGACTGACTGACTAAGAAAATACTGCAGTACTTCCACACAGAAGCGTCCTCTAGTCTTCCCATCAGTTCAGTGGAAGTGTATCTCATGGGTGAAGGTATAATAAAAAGTTCACTTGCAGATGGAAGTGCAAGAGACACTTTGTCATCCCAACGTGTCGTCTCTGTGACACCTCCTAGGAGTTGAAAACCTGGGAGATGCAAGCAAGAGAAATCCTTCCATCAGTGGCAAGCCAAGGAGAAACTGGCTGTCCATGAGGAAACTGAAACACTCTTAGTGACCAGAAAGCAAACACTGAGGAACATGTTTCCCAGCTAGAATAAAAAGAGTATTAGGACAACACGATGACCATAGCAATACTTCAGTGGTCAGGATCGCAGTCCTTTTGAAATTTATTGGGATTTTGTCACTATCTCATCTGGTGCCAGGATTTAAACCCCAAAGTAGGTAGGTCTGGTGCTCATGTAAAGTTTCTTAGCAGCAGGAGCTAGTGGGGAGCCATCTTCCTTGTGGCAGCTCAAGAGCAGTCCAGTGGAAGCTGCAGAAGGAGGAAGAAATGGGCAGTGATGTGTGCAAGCTTTGGGGATGTCCGAGAGGAAACAGGCACAGCAGTACAGAGCAGCTCTCTTCGCTGTTGAGTAGTCAAACCCTAGAAAATATGGCTAACATTTGAAGCATCGTAGGTTCATATGTAAAATACCAAGCTGCGGCACAGGGGGATGTAATTTGTTTAAAATCATGGCAGGGATGTCAGAGCTTTAGCAGGAATTTTGGCCTGTCTCAGGGCACAGCTCACGTTGCTGACCTTCACCACAGCAGAAGCATGGACTTCTAGCATTTTGGTTTGTTGTTGTGCTCTTGTTGGCCAATACCAAAAGTGCTTCCAGGTCAATATGGGACATTGCTGATGAGGGTCAAAATCCTGAACTTGAAGTCAATAAGAGTTTTACTGGTGTCACTGATTCTGGGATTTCTGTCCAAAGATGCCTTGATTTCTCATACAGAGATAGCATAGAAATGCACTGAGGAAAAAACCCTAGCTGAGAAAGGAAAGTGCAGGAAACTAAGTGTTTTAAGATTTCTTTCATTGTTTATCTGTTTCTATAACTATCTTTCCCCTCCAACTGTATTTTCTTATTTTGGGGTCTGTGTTTTCATTCTCTCCCCCCTTCATTGCTCTTGATAAAGTTTTTTCTAACTCTCTCATTTTGTGTATATGGGAGCAATACTGTTTCGTTGCCAATCGCACATTTTAGTCCAGATGACATACTTTTTCTTCCTGTACGTTTTCTGAGATGCTGAGGACAGATGTCACAAGCAGTTATTTGCAATGGTTAGCTTAGGCAAGTCCTTAGAGCTATGTCCCCTGTGTGTTATGCAGAGCAATGCCTCAGTGTATGCTCTTAATTGTCCTTTAGTAGGTCATCTGTCTAAAACCTGGGAGAACTGTATTCTTGGCTATCTTTGGAATGAAAGAATTTATTTCATCTATGTAACACAGACAATCTAAAGGGAATGCTCTTTGAAATGGTTTTATTTCACTGTAAATCTTGCCAAATGAACTACAATTTTTTACAGTTGGGCAGTGCATCAACGGCAACGTAGTTCAAACAATGAAGATAATTTATTTAATGTTTTGAGGTTTCCTATACTGAGCAGCATTCTGGGTGAAGGGTAAACATCTTAATGGGAACAACTTATTCATATGAATCCCAAATCTTTGCTGCAACTGTTTCTAAGCATTCCAAACTGCCATCTTTCATCTTCTCCCAGATCATAAAATAAACACTTTCTTTATGCATTAGTTGTTCAGTATCTCAGAAATTTCAGTGGAGATATCACGAAATGGAAACGGTCTTAAGGATTAGTGTGTAACTTGTATTTCCTTATGTCTAGCAGCTGTCAGTCTGAAGAAAAACCCAAATATAGCATCTTCTTTACTGTTTGAAGGGAATGCTTTTCTCAGTGGCCTTTATACTCCTAATCAGGAAAAATTCACCAAAATCTTCCTTTTTTCTTTTTTTATTTGTTTTGATTTGGTGTTTTGTTTTGGGTTTTGTTACTTTCTAGGTGCAACTGGCAGTGTTCAGGAATTACAAGATAGATTTCTGCTTCAAAGAAATTGGTTAGATGAGATGCAGTACAAAACCAATACTATTTCAGATTAGCCTGTGCATTTTTTGAGTAAAATGTCTTCTCCTACAGGCACCGAGAAGTCAGTAACAAGTCAATGGGAGCAGGCTGGATAAATGGGGTTAGAGGATGTCATCAAGAGCTGCAGGTTATCAAGCTTTGCTAAGTCTGCTTCTAGCAGTGTATGAAATGGCACATCTAATTGCAGCTGTTGGGAGAGGTTGTTTTTATCTCTTACAATAGCTAACATTACAATCTTATGGGTAACTTTTAATGTTTCTTGGTATTTCTACACAGATTCTATGATGCGTTGCTCAGTGTTGGTCCATTAATAATGAAAGTTACTTTACCAGGGCTAATGAGTTAGGAATGGGTAGCTTATCATAGAATAGTTTGGGTGGGAAGAGACCTTTAAAGGTCATCTGGTCCAACCTCCCCTGCAACGAACAGCAACATCTTCAACTAGATCAGGTTGCTCAGAGCCCGATCCAGCCTGAACTTGAATGTTTCCAGGGATGGGGAATCTACTATCTCTCTGGGCAACCTGTTCCAGTGTTTCACCGCTCTTATCGTAAAAATATTCTTCCTTATATCTAGTCCAAACCTACCCTCTTTTAGTTTAAACACATTACCCCTTGGCCTATTGCAAGACACCCTACTAAAATGTCTGTCCCCATCTTTCTTATAAGCCCCCTTTAAGTACTGAAAGGCTGCAATAAGGTCTTCTTGGAGCCTTCTCTTCTCCAGGCTGAACAACCCCAACTCCCTCAGCCTGTGTTCAGAGGAGAGGAGTTCCGTCCTGCTGATCATCTTTGTGGCACTCCTGTGGACCTGCTCCAACAGGTCCATGTTTTTCCTGTGCTGAGGGCTCCAGAGCTGGATGCAGGACTCCAGGTGGGGTCTCACCAGAGCAGAGTAGAGGGGCAGAATCACCTCCCTCAACCTGCTGGCCACGCTTCTTTTGATGCAGCCTAGGATATGGTTGGCTTTCTGGGCTGTGAGTGCACATTGCCAGGTCATGCTCAGCTTTTCATCCACCCAAGTCCTTCTTGGCAGGGCTGCTCTCAATCCCTTCATCCCCCAGCCTGTACTGCTACTGGGGGTTGCCCCGACCCAGGTGCAGGACTCTGCACTTGGCCTTGTTGAACATCATGAGGTTCACATGGGCCCACTTCTTGAGCTTGTCCAAGTCCCTCTGGATGGCATCTCATCCCTCAGGCATGTCAACTGCACCACTCTGCTTGGCGTCACCTGCAAACTTGCTGCAGGTGCATTGGATCCCACTGTCTGTGACACTGATGAAGATATTAAACAGTTCTGGTCCTAATAAGGGCCCCTGAGGAACACCACTTGTCATCGATCTCCATCTGGACATTAAGCTGTTGACCACTACCCTCTGGATGAAACCCTCCAACTAATTCCTCATCCACCGAACAGTCCACCCATCAAATGCATATCTCTCCAATTTAGAGAGAAGGATGTTGTGGGGGACCATGTCAAAGGCCTTAGAGAAGTCCAGATAGATGACATCTATAGCTCTTCCCTTGTCCACTGATGTAGTCACTCCATCATGGAAGGCCACTAGGTTGGTCAGGCAGGTCTTGTCCTTGATGAAGCCACACTGGCTGTCTCATATCACCTCCCTGTTCTCCACATGCCTTAGCATAGCTTCTAGGAGGATGTGTTCCATGATCTTCCCAGACACAGAGGTAAGGCTGACAGGCCAGTAGTTCCCAGGGTCCTCCTTTCTACTCTTTTTAAAAATGGGTGCAATGTTTCCCTTTCTCCAGTCACCAGGGACTTCACCTGACAGCCATGACTTTTCAAATATCATGGAGAGTGGCTTGGCAACTACATCAGCCAGTTCCCTCAGGACTCAGGGATGCATCTCATCAGGTCCCATAGACTTCTGTATGTTCAGGTTCCTCAGATGGTCACGAACCTGATCTTCTCTTACAGTGGGAACGACTTTGCTCCCACAGTCCCTGCCTTTGCGGTCCATCCACTTGAAAGGTATGGGAAGAGAGGTTGACAGTGAAGACTGAGGCAAAAATGTTGTTGAGTACTAAATGAATATACAGAAGTATATTTTAATGCTAATGTGAGATAAATTGAATTTTTGAGTTTGACTGTGTTGGCATGAGAACTACAGATTTTGATTTGGAAATGTCAAAGTGCATTCTGATTTTTGTAATGGAAGCATTATATACCACTGTAAAGACAACAAAATGTTTCCTGTTCTTCTGTTGATCCAAAGGCTTGCTTTCAGCTCTGTACTGTAATGTTGTAAGGGAGCTTGTCAGAGGGCAAAACACTCTTGTCTTTGAGCCAGACTCCCAGAAGGAATACAGTTTGCATGGTGTGATCCAAAGTATAGGCGAATTTTAATTTTCTGCACCTAGAATAAGACACTGCTTTCTTGCTAGGAACATACACACCGCGCTTGTATGGCTCACACGCAGAATTGCCATGGCCAGCCTTTACAGCAGTTGTTTTGCTGCTTCCCTCCAGCTCCCGCATCACTTGATCTCACCAGCTGCCACTTCTGCCCATGCGTGAGTACAGTGCTGATGCACATGGCTCTGTGTGCTGTGTCGCAGGAGATGCAGCGCCGTAGCAAGCCGTGCCTCGTTTGAAAGTAGCAGTTCGACCTACTTCACTCACTGCATAATGGGCTTGGGAAGTGCAGCTTCATGGGATCTCAGAGTGGTTTGAAGCAGGACGTTGAGGTCTCATTTCAATGCACTAGAGCTGAACCAGAGAAAAACAACAACAATATTTTCTTTCCATTTCATTGCAGCATACTTTTCTAAATCATCTAAGCTGCGCTGTTCCATGGAAAGTTGAAATTTTGGGGAACATACCCTCCGGAAAGCATTTGGACAGAATGCTTCCAACTGGAAAAATTTTTGGCATGTCCCTGAATTCTGCATCTCAGTAGGAAAATAGTGGAAAAATAAGTATTTTTGTAACATGAGTAAACTCCTGCATGAATTCTAAAATAGAAACTTTCATTTTGTTTTCATTCTACCATGTGGCAATTGGTCTAATTTGTCTTCCTAGAAGAACAGAAGGCTAAAATGAAAAAAAAAATGGAATTTTTTCAGTATTCCATTAATAGCCTCCGATTAGGAGAAAATTAAAGAACAATACAGTAGTGATAAATTATCCCAAGAGCGGCTCAAACTTGTGCACGTACTCATGGAAAATCAGGGACATAACTATGATAGTTCAGATTGAAGAGAATTAATTATTTACTGGTTTTCCATCAGGGTCAGGGTACTGCGGGAAAGACAGAAATTCACATGCTTGGAGAGAGGAAAGACATAGTTTATGGGGTCTATGAAATATTTGTGACAGCATGAAATTATGCACTCTTATTCCTAAAATGGGACTTAAGTGAGACATAAGAAGTACACAAGTCTTGTGCCAGCACTGCACAGGGGTGAATTTAATCCAGAATGAATAAGGGTCTTTTACTTATTTTGTTTATTTTCTGCAGTCACTCTGCCCAATTCCTAACAGTGTGTTTTTCAGATGGTGTTTTCGGACAGCAATATACCACCTTTAAGTCAAATACTGAGGGCAGTTTTTATAGGAAATTTAATATGTTGCTTGAATTTAAATCAACATGTTGCTCTTATGGATTAGTCAAATGTTAAGAAATCCACTGTTAATTTTTAAATGCTATAGTTTAAAACAAGTGCTTAACATTTATGAACTAAACCACATGAAAAAAGAAATATTTGGTAATAATAGGAAAAGAATTAGATTTTTTCCCCATCAGCTGTGTAGTTTGTGGTGCAGCACCTGATACTAACTGGCAGTATTTGTTTTATGAGAGCATTTCGTAAGTGTGATATCCTGTTCAGTGCAACTTGTGGCTGCAGATTCTGCCACTGTTTCACCATTAACTTATTTGTGAACTGTGATTTCAGCATGCTGAACTGTCAATATAACCCGTTAAACATTTTATGTATCAAATTATAAATGTTAATGGGAGTAATCTGTTTTCTTTTTAAAACAACAACTGTTATAAATGGTGTTAATGTGGCTAAATTTTCTTTTAATATTGTTTTTTTAAATGATTCTTTCCTAATTTAGAGGCTGTGAAAAACCTCTGTGTTGTTTGAAGGTAATCTTCCTTTTCATCAACAATTTTTTTTAGGTCTAGTGTAAGTAAAGTAGTTTGCACTAAGGACCTAGAAGGCAAGTTTGGATTTGCGTGTTTGAAATAATTTATTCATTATTATTATCAAGAGAAATATGATGGCCTTCAGTAATACAGTTGGATCACAATATATTTGTTTTCCTATGTTTTTCTTTCTGCATGTTTCTTGTGTTCAGCTGAACAATTACTGTTTTTAATTACTTATCTTTGTGTGTGTGTGTGTATGTATATATGCATGAATGTGTGCATTTCCAATTTGTCTTTCTTTACAAATATAATTTATTGGTAGATATGCTTTTGTAAAGATAGAGGTTAGATAAAACTTTCTATTGTCCCAAGGTAACTGGCATTGGAATTCTTTCCGATGTACCAGTAGGTACAAAGACTGCAAATCTTTGTAATGTAGGTCTTGTTTTCATTTTGGTGTCAGACATCTATTAATAATTCAGTCAATATTAACTCAGGTTAATTCTTTGATAGATACTTAAAGCCAGATTCAGACATTGTTTCAATATATGCAATTTATACAGATTGCAGGGTGAAAAAAATTATAGCAATATTAAACAAATGTTATTCTGTACATATGCAAGCGATCTTACTGCTGAACTCTGAAGATCGGGTTTGTAATTTTACAAGGGAACTCATACAGGAGGTGGAGGTATGCATCTACTTTTCTTTTTTTTTCAAATATCGAAAAGCATCTTGACTTTATGGACGTTAGAAATCTTACTGCAAACATTTATCTAAGCAATGGTGAACTTTGCCTCAAGTGTTTCTTCAAAGCAAGTTATTTTCATCGTACAAGGATACCATACATTTAAAAAAACGCAAACAGCTGTTTGTCAGGGGGACTGTATTCAGGAAGACATTTTGTGGCATCAAGAAACTCTTAGCTTTGGGGCTACTTTCAACTCACCTCAATGCAAAAAGTAGTGTAAATCTTTTGCTTTCTTTCTGTGCTTCACAAATAATACATAAAATGTCGGTATGTGGGTATGAAACACACACTTGTCCTCAGGCTCCTTCATGGAGGTTGAAATGGCCCTGAAAAAGCCATGAACTATGGGCATTAGACTATCACATATGGGTAATAAATAAGAAAATACAGCTGCAGTTTTGTAATGAATGCTTCTTGCAGTTCTTTATGCTTTTGAAGGAAAGTGTCCAATGCCCCTTATGGTAACTTTGCAGCTGAGACAATGTCTGTGATGCAAGCCCTTACACTTTAAATTGGAGGTCTTATAAACCACGTTATTTTGAAACAGTAGCTCTTCCTCTGTTGTCAGTGTGGTTTTGGGGCTCATGTAATGGCCAATTTAATGACACAGCCAAAGTAATGTTTCAGAAGGCGCTATTTTGCTCAGCCATAGTAATCTGTCTGCCAAAGTTTATGGCCAAGTTATAAATCTCTGGATGTAGGAATTTAAAACAAAAGCACTGAGAAGTCCTTAACTCCAATGGCCTCTGTGCCATGAGGCAGCTGTGCTACGGTGGTGCTCAGCTACGTGTTTTACGAATCAGGGTAGTTACTCATCAGTGACCCTTCGATAATCTGTTCTTCCTTGTGTTCACACACAGCACCGTTTTCCTTTGGTGATCTTACATCAAAGTTAGTGTTGGGAATAAACTTCTCAGATAAGTACAAGCTAAAGTAAAGGGGAGTAATACGTGTGCTAGCCCTCAGAGTAGGATAAAATTTTGTTGCTGAAATGCTAGGTTTCACACTAGGTCAATGAAAGTTGTATAATTACATAAACTCATGAGCAATCTGAGAGTGCCAATTCTCTCTTCTTCCTCCTCCCACCACTCCCATCTCCCTCATCTCTTAAAAAAACTGTGAATTATCTCTCATCAGACTGGGTAAATGCACAACTTTATTCTCCTTTCAGAAAGCATACAGTTAAACCTGCCAAATTTGATGGGATTAGCAGGGAACTGGAGCCATCACAGGGGAAAACATTTACTCAGCTAGTGACCCACTTAGTGCCATAATGGTGATGCTTCTCAGCCCCCAGTATTTCACAGGAATCCCCAAAAGGTCTGTCAATTGTCTAATACCGTTTTTCTAGTAAACTCCATAGGATGTAGGGGAATGTCATCTTTTCCATGTTATTGTACTCCCTGTCTAAGGAAAGCCTACAGAGACAGGTATAAGGCTGTAATGGTACTCCTGGTGTCCACTTCTTCTTCCTTCAATTGCACCAGGTAATCTTGTGGGACTCAGACTCCTTTGGAGGTGGTGGAGAGGTGCTCCACTACTAGGAATCAACCTCATGCCGTTAACAAGGGGGAGCAGGGCGGACTCGTACCAGACGGGGATTGAGTCCCTCCCTGTACAGCCTGCAGGAAGAGGAATTGGCCACAGAATCACACTGATTACACGTCATATTTTTCACACATTTTAATATGCGTGTCGCTTGGGTCCAAGTAAAGCATCTGAAACAGTGCTGTTAATACACAATATTTCCTGGTGTTGCTGCATTAACAGGCCTTTGTGGCCTGGTGCCTCAATCTGTGCTAAAAGTACTTTGCCCTTCAAATGCTGTTGCATTTGGAGGAGGAGAAGATATCGTCAAGAGGCCTTCATTCTGCCGGCAGCATGCTCCTACCCTCAAGTTGCCTGGGGCCAGACTGCAACCACCTCAAAGCATGCAGAAACTGGGGCCAGACAAATCAAAGCAGACAGTCAAGTGTCAGCCTCGGTTTCTTTTTAACATATTTTCATTTGTTACAGCTTTCATTTTTTTCTTTTGCTTCCACTATAACTGACATCTGCAGTCTTGGTGCTTTTCAGCTTTTTCTTTTCTATGAGATCTCATCAAGATGTTGAATGCCCAACACTTGGTTCTTTTCAGCCTTCTGAATTCAATATTTGCCTTTGTCAGAGGGAAAATGGTGCTTTCAGCCACAGATATTTCAGCTTCCATTGATGAAAGGAGAGCTTCTGGTTTGCAGGGAAATGTGGTATCTTTTATTGTAACAGCTGATACAGCTGAAGGAAAAGGCAAGCTTTCGGGCACACAGCCCCAGTCAAGGATGAGCTTGTGAGAAAGACTTTTACTCACCACTTGATCCACATTAAATAAAATGTGGATGAGTACAAGCTAAGAAAATCTGAGCAACAGCAGCTGCTCAGTGTTTTGCAGTAGTTCAATACAGGAATGTTATTTCAGCCCAAACTCCCCACTTTTAACAGATGACATGAGAAGTGGTAATCTTACTGTGTTCTCTTGGAAAACAAGTCATCTCCCATTTTCTTCTACAAACTTGCCAGTAAACCTCTACATGAAAACTTTAAAATGTTTTAATGATATGTGTGTTGTTTTAGGTTATTGGCAGGACGTATGTATACAGAGATGTGCAAATGCCATGTTTATGGTAGCCATCTTTGACATTTTGAAAAAACAGCCTCCTCAGGCAAATATCTGCCATGCATGAGCAGATTGATTTTGCCGTCAGTTGATATAACTGCCACTGAGTTCTGGGATGGAAGTCAGCCCTGGGGCAGCTCTAGCCATGCCAGAAGTACTCAAAAATCTCGTTAAAGCAGAAGTAGCCGTTTTCCGAATCACTCCAGATCTCCTCCATGCTGAAAGCTGGGCTGGATGTTGTTCTTTTCCTGTCTACATCCAATCATCCAGGCCAATGAGTAACCAATTCCATGTATTCCTTACCCTGTTCATAGGATTAAGAACAGAAAATACATATTTTTGAGGGGAGGAACTCCTGTCTTTATTTCCATTCTATGGTAGTTTGGGGAAATATTTCAATAGCCCAGGTCTACCTGTGTTATATCAACTGCCTTTTTCTCTTACTGTTAGAAAACAGAGGCTTTATTTGAGTTCACAAAGATCTGCATTGTCAGGGTTATTTCTGCCTGAGAAATATGCTACATGCACACCTAGCTCTCAATCGCTCTCCTTTGCGTTTAGATTTGTTGACTGGCTTTATAGTTGTTTCTCTTTTAAAACTGAGGTTGCCTGACTCATTAGATGATGTGAATACATCATGAATATCTGGTCTGGATTTCTGAGTCAAACATTCTCCAATAATTGTAGCTGAACTATATTTTCTTAGGGAAAGATTTAGTGTTACCTAAAAAATTTCCAGTGATGAAGAAATCGCCACAAACATTGATTGTTACACTGTTTTATTGGTCAATTATTCTGACAATTAAGAAATGTGTATCTAATTTCTAGTAGGGCTTCAGCTTTCAGCCCTCCTGCACATTCTTTCTATATTGCAGTCCAGCTGTCTACAAAAGAGTTTGTGCGGTATTTGCAGTAGCTCGCTTAACTGAGTAATGTTGTGATAAGTCTCACTAGGGAAAAGGATTTTTCTTCTCTATGTAGATTAATCTGATTACAGCATTCATATAATAGGTGGTGAACCCCCCTCTCCTCCTTTTTTTCATGTTAAAAAAAAAGAAAATGAATCAATCTACTCAAAGTATGTATTTAGGAGTGATAAAAGTAATGACTTTAAGAAAAAAATAAGTAGAATGCTTAGGTTCATTATACATTGGAAATAGCACTTATGGTGATGTAGAGTTTAATATTGGGAAAAATTGGCCTACTTTTGAGATTCGTTTTGCTTTGATCTCTTATTTCCTAGGGATTTTCCACATCTTTTGTGTCATAAAAGCTGCTTTGCCTGTTTTACCTTAGTAGAAGTCATATAGCAGGCTGTTTCCTTGTGTTTGCATAGCTGGAAGTTTCTCTTTCTTTCCTGCGCTTTTTGTTAGGTAATCCTTGACTACTTTTATTCTTAAATAAAAATTTTCCAAGTATCCATGCTAAATATCTTCTTCAAAGGAATAAGACCTGCCTTGTCTTCATTCTTCTTCACCAGAATGGCAGTCTCAGTTCTATGCACTGTCAGTGGACAAAGGTTTTTGCCAGAGGAAAAAGGGCATCAAATGATATTAGGCAAAATTCTGTCCTTTTTAAACCTTGATGAACTATATGCAAGCACCAAATCTGTGGCATTTGTTTTGGACTAATTCTTCAAGTTTTAAACAATACATTTCAGGCTATGTTATTTCAGACAGTTCATTGCTTTGCTTTTCTAAACCTTGCCAGAGATAATGTACATGTCCTTTTTATATTTTATAATGGCATATGGTGATTTTGTTGTCTTGAAATAAATTTCCCATTATTTCTTCTTCCGTATCTTTTAGCTTAGTAAGTTCTAGTGTTTGTCCCATGCTCTAATTAGAAGAAAACAAATTCTTAGAGCTCCTGCTTCCCTTCCTGTGTAAATAACACAAATATAGAAGAGAAAAATCTCAATAATCCGGAAGCAGGTGACCCCACATTACTCTTTGTGTTAATAATGGTTCTGAACATATGCCAAATAGTCTTTAGCAATGTTTGACACACATTAAGAAAAAAAAAAAAAAAAAAGAAGAGCGAATGATTTGGACATGCGTATGCTTGTGGAAAAATACAAACATCCTTGATGAGATAACCAAGGAAGTAATTTTGTATTCTGCTGGAAAGCCTTGAAATGAAACGCAGCAGTTTTGAACCCTGCTGCTGCCATGTTTATAGAGACAAAACATTCATCTGGAGAAAATGTGCTAGGGTAGTCCAAAAGCATGTCTCCTGTTTGGGGCTTCTGTGTGCACACTTTAACAAAGCTTTCAGGAACCAAGTTATTCCTTTGCCCAGGTAGCATTTTGAAAACAGTTAAAGGTAAATACAATGGCTGTGTAGCAATTTACATTGTAAAGAAGTGGTGAAATTTCTTTTCCCTCCTTTCTTATGCCTGATTTTTTGCTCTCCTGAGCCTGAATGTGTTACATTCTTTTGCTTATGAAATAAACTAAATCCAAATCAAACAAAGTTTCTTTGCTCTAAGTTCTTTTCCTTTTTTTTTCCGCCCCCTTTCTTTTTGGACTCTATTGCCCAAATTGGGTTGAAATGTTCAGTCCCATTTTATAACAAAACCACAGCTTTGTAGCTTTTTCCATGGTGAATTACAGATCAGTTTTGCTTTCAAGGATGACAGACATGGACTTGGTTAGATTGTTGTATCTGTCTTAACTTGGGTTCCTTATGTTCCACTCTAGCAAAAAAGTGACTTGCCAAATATTTTTATTGGCTTGTCACCTTTACTGTTATAAAAACATTAAATTGAGAATCTATTAAAACCAGATTTTAAAATGTCTGAAAATCTTAAATATGTATTGCAGTAATGTGTATGGGGTCATTTTAGTGAATGTCTGATTTTTCATTAAGTTTTTTAATTCTCAAAATCAGCTTGCCTAATTTAAGAGTTCCTTAGGCACTATAAATGCTGTCTTCATGAGGAAATGGATAATTAGTCTGAAATCTGTGAAAAGTTTCAGCTAAATTTTCTCTCTGAAATGTCAGGGGGGGACATGGTAGGAAGAATTGCCCTTGGAGCAAGATGATCAGCAGTGTCCCGGGGAAAGCAATGCATCTGCCAGAAAGTCACCAGGAGACACTAGCTCTGAATTTCAGAATAGGAAAAAAAATGTAGGAAGCAGCAAAATCTGACCCATTTAAACTGAAATGGAAGTTAGTGAAATAAAAGTAGAATGCAGTGCAAAATTACAAGGCTTCTTTGTATTTTGTGTGGCACATAGGCCTGGATACTTCCTAACGTTGTGGTGGACTTAGGGCCATTTATAATAACTTGCGAAAACATTAGGGACACATACAGTTTATTAAAACTGAGCCTTTGTATAACATAGGTGAATTTTGCTTTGCAATACTGTCCTGGAAAGCATTTTGTGACAAGGGATATGATTAAATGGGATATCCTGTTGTAATAACAGAGGTGTTAGTAGTGTTTTTAATTCCTTCCTGCCACAGAGCTCTCTCTAGGCCTCCAGCGCCTTTTTCTACATGTCTGTTTACTGTATTTGCTATAAAGTGACTGACCATCTTTGGCTTGACCTTTGATCTTTTATTGGTTCATACAAGTCTTTAGATTTAATTTCTTCTTTTAAAATGACTTTATCCAGTTTTCTGTTGAAACTCAATAAGATGTCCTGATAATCATTTCATGACACCAGATGCATGCACTTCTGTTTGTAATGTATTTGGTGTCCATGATGCTGTATATGGAAAAATAACAAAACTTAGAGTTTAAAAAAACATTCGTTCTTGGGCCTGACTACTGGCCCTTCTTTACAGCCTCGTTTTCTAATCTTGCTTCTTTCGGAATACTTCCTTTGCATTTAGAAATCAGTTGAACAGATTCTTGCACCACAGTTACCCAGCTTTTCCTACTGTTTCCACACGCAAAAAAAATCATGCATGTGCATCTGAGTTTTCGGACATGTACTGGAACAAAAACAAGAATCTATTGAAAAACAGCGGTATGTGTCAGATGCAAAATATGTCTTTCTTACTTTTGAAATACTGGTGCTCATCCATCATTTACTCTTTAAAATGAAGAACATTTATTTGAGTGGTTACTTTTTCTGTGTTTTGCTCAAAGTTTCTCCCAAGGGCCCTGTGTTTAGGTGTAGCTTCTGTCCATAGATCTGTGTTTGGAAATGTCTGCTCCTTCAGAGAAGGGAATTGGAAAGGGTCATTATCTCCTCTTATTTAAAAAAAACAGTTGTAAACTAACAGTTCCACCTGTGCTCAGGTCTGCCAAGAGCTGCAGGGTACAATGACGGCCAGCCCTGCCTTGTGTGAAACCAACGGTGGATCTGTTTGAGCTACTAAGGCACACAAATATTTGACAGTATTATGCTGCCAGGGCTGCAGTTAAAATAATTCTATTTCTTTAATTAATTTTTAAAGTACTAACCAAAGATCTGAGCTCTGAAGTATTTTAAAATAATCATGAATTTACATGCATTGTTATTTAATAATCATGGAAGTTTACTTTTTTCATTGAACAGACCCTACATCACTATATAAAAATGATGCAACTGAATCTCAAACTAGTAGCCTCAGCAAATTATTCTTTTTTCTTTGACATGATCCTGTAGGAGAAATTCAAAGGGAATTTTAAGAACACTCAAAAACGTTTAGTTGCACAATTCCCACTAGTTAATTGATTTTGCTAAAAATTGCCACTTAGATGATAAAAAAATATACAAGTAAATGCTTACAGAATCAGGGACTTTGTTTTTAAAATGTATGCATATTTAAAAGTGTTTGGGTTTGGACCATCTCTTGCTTTATTATGTTAATTTTTTTTGTTTGCTTTCACTGTATATTGGTAAATTATCTGTAGAAGTAAAGACTATAGCAACATTGTATGAAAAAGAAAGTGATTAATAATACTGGATTTTTTTCCCATTCTGGACTGAAATCCTGCGGAAAAAATGCAGTGTGAGATGTGATAAAATCAGTAACTAAGGATTTAGACATTTTGAAAATACGATCAGTGACAGAATAATATTTCACTAAACTTACAGAGGTGTTGCCCACAAGAAAGATTTTAGGGCAACTTCCCAAGTTACAAGAGCAACAACCCTAATACTTCCTGCTGCCAAAGGCCACCCCCATACACTGATTCCCTTGTCATCCAAACCTCTCCTGAGCCAGAATACATGCTGGTTCCAAAACACCGGCTGCTGAGAAAAGCTTTCTAAATGCTTTGAAGGTAAAGTACTGGAACAGGTTTGTTAGCAAAGCTGTCTAATCCTCTTCATGGGAGATGGTG
Organism: Ibidorhyncha struthersii; assembly: GCA_013398815.1. Classification (NCBI taxonomy): domain Eukaryota; kingdom Metazoa; phylum Chordata; class Aves; order Charadriiformes; family Charadriidae; genus Ibidorhyncha; species Ibidorhyncha struthersii. The sequence continues at coordinate 536,317 of VZSZ01003590.1, forward strand.
AAAAAATGCTCAGGCCTGTGTGGCCCATGTATTTAATTCCCCTCTGTGCTTGGGGATTGATCAGATACCCTCTGGAGAGCTGTTCTTAGGCACATTTCTAGGGTTTTTGTGATGGTAAGCAGACTAGTATCTAATTGGCATTGATATTGTTTGTATTATTAGTGTCAGTGGGGCTGAATCAGTACTTGGGTTAAGTGGGAAATTTCCCTAAAGCCCTTATCATAGACAGAGTTTGACTTGCAAATCATTAAACATTTCAGTTAAAGCTGTACGCAGTCCCATGGTCCTTAAGTACATGGAGTGAGAGGAAGTGGAACTGTCCTTGTAGCTAGAGAAAGTAATTTTGATCCTTCGGCTAGACAAAAATGCATGTATCCTATCAGGAGGTTTTGCCACTGGTCATGTCAAGCCAGCTGAAGTTATATGAATTACAGTCATAGCGTAACAAATGTACCAGATAGCTCTGTGCTACTTCTGGGCTGATATTCTTGGAGCTCTTCTATCCTGAGGGCAGAAAATAAATCAAAGAGGGGAAATTAAGAGTGAGTTTGTGCCTTTGAGCCAAAATACACTGAAAGGACCATCCATAAGCAACAACGCTGAAGGATAAATGTGAGGTAAGAAACTGTAGTATCATCCTATACACCTGCACAGGCAACCATTTAAAGGAGTGGGATGTGGGCAGAAAGAATTCAATGGCTAAAGCACAACTACAAGTGGAAAAACAGTCATTTGATTGACTATTAGAGTTTTTTTATTTATTTTCATGCTAAATACATACAAGCTATTCCCATGATAAAAAAAAAAAAAAATATTTCTGTTTGTTTATGTATAAAACCTTTTAAAGTGCTTTAATGAAGTTTTCCTATAACCTGGTGTCCTTCAGCCACATAAATTATAAAATATGTGGATGTCATTCTGCTGTAATACTCAGGAGCTGAAGTACCCTAAAGAAATCTTAAGTTTGGCAGATTGTTTAAATGCAAATAGCTATTGTTGTCAAGTTTGCCCAAGTACAGATATTCCTTTTGGTGCCTTACTACTTCTTGAAATTCTGAAAAAGAGTTTTGGATGTGCATGCGTTGTTACTATGTGGCTAGCAGTTGATGTTCAAAGGCATTAAGTGTTGGATTGGAAGTACCTGGGCAAAAATTTTCCCTATGAATGAAGACGAGAACTGGTATGATCTTTAATTCATGTATGGGCGTCTTGTGTTGCACGATAAATTGTTAATCATCAATGAAAGGTGGGAGTTTGTTGCAAGGCTAAGACTTTGAGCTGCGCTGGGAACAATTATTTACTTGCCAAAACCAATGTTTAAATCTGTGGGTATGTCCAAAGGTTGTTGAGACGTGAGACTGATTTTACACTCTACGAGACAAATTGTTTCTCCACAGGAGTTTTGCAGTAGCGTGAGTCTCTTATCCCAATACTGTTATTTCTAATGGTATTCCCCACTTGAATGGTCCCATACGTATGCTGAAGAATGAAATAATAGCATTGTCTTTTTATTGCTGTTTGGGCTCAGTATTGTGCTTAAGTGAAACAGGTCTCATTGTGCTACCTGACGCAAAACTAGTTCTCAGATTGTCACAGAGGTTATAGCAAAGCCACTGTTGTTTTCAGTGCCAGCCTTTAATATCTCTATTGTGTTCTGATTCTTAGTTTCATAAAGAGGAACAGGCTAAGAATTGTCCAGAAAGTTTGGCAGCCATCAGTTTAGGGGGATATAATATGAGCTATTGACATAAAGAACTTGCAGTCCAAGTGTATGCAAGGGATCCCCTGTTTGTGGCAAGTGGGACCAATTGCTCCCATATCAGCTGGCTTTGGATGGAACATAGTTACCATCCGTACATCTGGGACCAGTGCACAGTCCCAGTCTCAGAACAAATCTTTGATGACTAGTGATGGATGATGCTCCTGCCCATGGCACCAAAACTTGGGTTATGTTAGATAATTGGAATGTAACATGAAGCTCATGTTACTGAGATTGACTTTAGACTGACCTAATATATAGTCAGTCTTTTTTTTGCCAATGCAAGCAAATGAAAAAGAAGAGAAAAAAAAAGTGAAAAAAAGAAGAGATGGTTTTACCTTTTCTAAATGCACAGTCACAAGAGTATAAAACATTTGGTTTTAACATGGATAATTCAAACAAACAAAAAATCTTATTAAGTTCACAAAACTGCCAGTGGCATGGGGCCTTTTTTTTAGACAGAATGTAGGTCTTGGGATATTTGTCCTGGTTCTGGCTGGTTCAAGTTTAATTCTGTCTTCTACAAGCCACATCTTCCATTGTTCACAAAAAGTTATGGGCTATGCTGGAGTCAGATTAGGCAATTTATTCTCCCCTTTAAAAAAAAAAAAAAAGTCATTGGAATAAAAAGCTTGGTTTTGTTTAAAAATGGATCCATTCAATTCATAAACAGGATTGGCACTGCTGTGACATGGAAGTGAGAATGATGGGGGCAGGAGGACAAAGGTATGAATAGATTAATTCAGGGTTCCTGCGACATTCTTTGTAACTTGAAACCATAAACTTTAGTGTGAAATCCGGTCATATCTAAGGGAGACTCTCAGTATGATCAGTGGAAGGAAATAAGCATCTCAGAAGGCTGATTAGTCTCATCCTCAAACCAGACTGCAGTTTCTGTCTGTTGAATGTAATTACAGCTGGGGCTGGCTTTCTCAGACTTAGATCTATAAAGGTGTGTGAGATGAATCCCTGCCTGTGTGTGTCCTAGAACAGGCAAAATCCTTTCTACTCCTTTAAACCTGTTACTCCCTGGAGTGATTTCTTTCTCTCAGTACAGACCGAGTCTTAACTGGGACTTCTGCTCGTCTTCTCAAATGCTCCCTTGCCACATTCAGTTGTCTCCCTAGTCCTACTGTCTCCCTGCCTAAAATTAAGTAACTATTAAGTAACTAAGTAAAATTAAGTAACGTGGGCTAATGTTGGTCAAACAGTTGAAGAAGTAGGCAGGCTTCAAATTGCAGCCGCAATGGTGTTTCAATGTTATTCTTCCACTAAGATGTCAAGCATCTTTTGCAGGAAGGGCAGCTGTCTGGGAAGTAATTCAATAGGTTTGCTTTGGGCAAGTTTAGACATGTGTTCTAACATAGTACAAAATGTAGTTCATAATTTGATAGAGACATGTTCCTCTCTGTAACAGATACAACAGACAGATGGGGGAGCACAAGTTTCAAGAGAGACAATTATGCTTCGTTTGCGAAACATGTGTGTTGCACAACAGCTGCTTGCCAACATCAGCTATTCTTCTTTTGCCCTACAGCTGTGCAAATCTATTTTAAAATTTTTAAATTGTTTTAGAGAGAGAAAAATATTTTGTTTGATCTAGTATGTTTTAAATGCTTTTTTTTTTTTACATCCTGAAGTAAAACATCTGGAATGTTTTGAAATGAAACACTTTCAAAATTAAGAGTTAAATATTTGGAAGAAATGTAGTGAAGACATAAGTTTTTCAGTACTTTTTTGGCTGTAATTAATCACTGGAATTGATCACTGCCTGATTTAAAATGTAATTTAAACAGGTCAGTTTGGAAGAAGAATTTTGAAAGACCACAAAGTAGTTTACAGACAAAAAGCAGGAGGAAAAATTCTTTTAAAAATAAAGATGGAATAATTTGCTGTTAATAGTTTTCAGGCTGAAATGTAGATTTTCTAAAAAATATTTTATGTAGTTTGTATTTGTCGCCATCTTTCTCTTCATATTTTTACAAATTGCTTTTGTCAAGTCCCGCTCCGAATTTAAAACTATGATAGTTGTATGGCTTCAAAGTTGGAGGAATATCTAAATTAGTTTCCCAATAAATTGCCATTGCCTGAAATATAACAGCCCATGCTTTTACAGTTACTTAGTAAGTGCTCAATGTGTACTGTAATGCCCAGTGGATAACAACCAAACATGACTCTGCTGTTGTAAGTGGAAAGTTTACTCCTTCTATGACAATTTTTCTGGCTTTCTTGGAAACCCAACTAACATATATACGTTATAGTAGTAGTTTTTAATTGTTTCAGATCCTTCCTGGAAATGTGGGATGATTTAATATTTCTTGCGGTTTCCTTTCCTGCTTTTGTGCTTCAAAGGATGGTGAACAAATTAGCACAAACCTCAGAGCCAGCTACTGTCCTGTATCTGCACAGCTCCCACCAGCTTCAACTTGCAATCTCCGCTTAATGGCTTGAAATGCGTGTTTCTGTATAGCCTGCATCTGATGACTGAACTCCTCGTGATGGTAATGAGAACTGAGTGTGTGGCAGAGCTGCAGGGTCAAACTCTTAGGAAGTACATTACACTGGTGTACAGCTGAAGGCTACTTGTATGCCTTAGCTTATTTCACTACAATGGAACTCGTATTTTAATCTATACCTCATCATCTTTGACTTACTGTGAGAAAGAAAATTAAAAATAGCTCATTAAGTACAGTAATTTATGCATGCATCTAACAGACCATATAGACACGCTGATTGTTTCAAAATAGATTATGCTACAGGCAGAAAAAATATCTGGTGACTTTCAGTTCTCTTTACGAGCTGCTGGTTAATAAAACTTTGGATTTAGTATAGAATCTTTAGAGTAAAAAAATGATGGCAAGTAAAGAATTTTTTTAAAGGGGAAAGAAAACCAAGTATTAATTTCAATCTGGGCACATAATAGTTACAGGGTATGTTTTCAAATCTATATAATTAAGGGCTTTAGAAGGATTAGAAGGCAGCTTAAGTCATAGGATTTTTAACTGAAATGTAGTCATGGGCTATGCATAATAATCTGGATTTTTTCCTACGTTGATCAGCTGAAGGACAGTAGAATGGGTAATGATGAAACTATGGTAGAATCCAAGTCATGACTCATAAATGCCCGTTACTGTAAGCATAAGAATACAGTAGTACTGTTTGATTGTTCAATACATAAGTATATGAATAAAATGATCATGAAAATAATGAATGGCCAGGCTCTCATAACATTTTTGACATAGATAGGTGGATGGATGGATAGACAGATAATCTACCATCTTGCTTTCCCTACAAATAGATACCTTTTCTGAGTATCTGCTCTGGTCCACCTGCATTCTACTGGCTGAAAGATCATAATCACTCACAATCATTTTCTTTGCATCATATCTGTGATGGCTTACCAGTCTTCGCCCGTTTCATAGTTCAGATCTCTTCTAACAGACTGGCATATTAGGTGATGGTGAGGAATCACCAGCAAAATCTGTATGAAGTCTCCCACCCCGCCTATTCCCTAGGGACGGACAGCCTCTTTTTTGTTCTCTGTACAGCTCTTGGGGTCCTGGCCTGTGGCTATGACTCATATTTACTACAGAAACACATAGAAAAAGAGTATTCGGGTTTGCTACTGTTTTCCATTGCCATTACAGCACAGTCTTATCCATAGAAAATCAATAGCTATAAAAAGGTTTCTAATAGGATTCAGAAAGACTCTAGGTCTCCTGCCTTTAGGGTCAGAACTCTGGGGTGTGGGAGTTGGAAGTTGGAAAACATTTGGGAACAGAAGTTTTGCTCATATTGTGAGTGTCATGGCAGAAAAACCAATTCTTCTTCTCGCAGGGACATTCAGGAAAGGAGAAAACCAACATGTTTATATCTTTTCAAAGTAATTTCAAAAGCATCTGAGGCTTTCAGGTTTTAAATCCTTTCCTGATTTCTCAGACTAGCACTGTCAATATAACATTCACAGATTTAGTTCTGGGCAACAAGTCTCAGCATTTACAAAACCCACTGCCATTCAAATTCTATTTTTCCATCCACAGACGAGTTTTTACTTCAACTTGGCTGCTAGTAGAATAAGAGAATCTGAATAAATAAATTTTTAAAACCAACCTTGATAATTTTTTTTAATGGGTTCAGAAGAGCTTCTGCTTAAGCCAAATTTGTTTCAAAGAGTTCATAAAAGTGATGCCGAATAGTTTGACCTGCCAATTTAAGCAAATCTCATAATGGTCCTAAAGTTTCTACCATCCCCACTAATTTCAACATTTTCTTTGAACTAATTTACATAAATGAATAATATAATTTCAGCCTCCGAGTCCTTGAGTAAGAACTATTGAGCACATGTGGCTATTGAAGTCTATGGAAAGATTTCGGTCTGTGGAAAGATTTTTGTGGAAATTGGGCTTGGTTCTTGGGTTCCCTGAGACTACTGCAATTAGGGATGGATTTTTCCCCTCCCTTTCACTGAAATCAGTGAGAATTGATTGCTCTGAGACTTTTAAAATTCTAGCCTTTCAACAGACTAGCTTGAAGCCGTGTTAAGGAATAGTTCATCTGTAAGATTTTGCTTTCATTTGTACTATGTAAACCCAGATGTAATTAGTGAGAACTTGAGGTGACTGAAGCTGAAGTCTGAAATGACTGGGGATATTCACACCCAGCTGAGGGTATAATCCAAAAGGTATGGTGCTAAGGTTTGACTCACTTTAACTCTGTCTCCTGTTGGGAAAGTCTCCTGTTGAATGTTTTTTTTTTTTTAATTGAAACCAACTGTCTTTCATCAAAGAGGGGGAAAGTGTGGGACTCTTCAATTCCCAGATCAAATAAAAGCAATTCTCTAGTCCCAGTTGGACAATGTAGAAATTTCTGAGCTCCAGGTACTTTGGTCTTATGTGGACAAACAGGGTTGGTAGAAGTCACTAGTATGCACAGGCATATCTCTGTCACCCTGCTGGCTTCTGTGGACAGCAAACAAAGGGTGATTTTGTCAGTAAAATTGTATCAAATAAAAACCTACTGGGATAAAAATTTAAACAGAAGTTACAACAGAAGAAGGATTCATATTTTGTTAAATCTAACAAATTGTTGGCATAAGAGATAGACAATAAATTCCTTTTTTCCTCTGCTAGAGGAAAACTCACTGGAATTAATTAAACTTATACCAGGGATAAAGTTTACCGAAAGTGTAAAAAGTATACTTTATTGGAATTATTTTTATTTGTAATGAGTTGAATGATTACAAAATAGTTGTGTAACAGTTTTAAAAATACAGATTTAAAGAACTTTTTGAGCTGCCTGTTAATTGAACTCACAGCAGTCTAGAAATTGATAAAATAATAATAATAAAAAGTTCTGCAGACTTGAAAAAAAGCTGGACAGTCATGTCTGCTGCCTGTGTCAGCACTGAAAAATGCGTTTTCTGTATTGTTCTTAAATATTTTATCCAGGAAAAAAAAGCTTCTCTTGGTATTTACATTCGCAGTAGTTACATTTACCCTTGATTTGAAAGTAAAATATTTCTAAATATGATTTGTGTTGATAATTCCAAATATTTATGATGTCAAGTGGTAGGGTAGCCTAAAGGAAAAAAAGAGGGTTAGGGTAAAGAACTGGAATGTTCACAAGTGGGTTGGAGGATAGAAATCTTAAACAGTGTAATATTTATGAGCAACCAAGAGGCTACATTCTGCTCTCAATTACTCTGGCATAAATCTAGAATTACTCATTGGAAGTTCAAAGTTTTTGCTGCAGATTTACACCCATATAATGAGGAACAGAGTTCAGTTCTGCAAGGGTGGGAAAATCAATTTGGCCAGAATATAACTAGCCTGGAACTCAAACACTAATCACAGAAGGAAACCTTTTCCAGGTCAGATAGCAAACTTCATATTGTGTATTTCTCTTTTTTCTTCTTTTTTTTTTTTTTTCTTCTTTAGCTAATATGTTGAAACAAACATACAGTCCTATTCCTTGCAGTAGCATCCCCTGACATTAGGCATTGGGGTGCTTCAGTTTTATCATGTAAGTCAGAAAGAAAGTGCTCAGATATGGTAGAGTCAAAAAGCTCCATAGAAGGCCAAAAGGAAGCAGGGCAATGTAAGCAAAAGCTGCTGCATTATAGATTGAGAGAATAAAGTGTAGAGACTTACAAAGGGCAGTGAGAGGGCTCAGGGAACCACAGGAGAACAGTAAGAGGGAAAAGAGAGTCAGAATAAAATCCCATATTGTAGGAATATGGGAAATGGAGAGGTCTTCCCTAAATTAAAGTAGGCTTCAGAAAAGACCAGAATCTTTTGACAGTTTGTCAGAGTGGACTTTTGAAGACTCTGCTAGTTCCAGATCCAGTGTTGCTGAGGTGGTTTGTACTGAAGAAATTGTAATGCTGTGATATGATGGTTTCTGAGAAGAAAAAAATTGCTGCCTGCACATCTTGTTCTTATTCTGGAGAAGATTCTCTCACTGGGTGCAGGGAAGGGAATGGAATGAAAATAAGACTTTCAAAGAGAGTAAAAGAAAACAATAAAGGAATACAAAGGAATAATGTGTGGAATCTAATTATACCTTTTCTAAATGTAGAGAGTGAGACTGTGAGCATTTCTCAGACTTGCTTGACAGAAGTAGCTGGAGTTACGCAGTTTGGTAGGAGCCGAAAATCTTCCTGGGTCTATCAACAACATTATTGAGCTGATGGCTGTGGTGCTACATGAATTTGTAATGAAGACATCTTCTGTAAATAACAGTCTGTTGTCTTTGTCACCAGTGAAGGTGTGCATGCTACTGCTGACATTTTCACTAGTGGCTGTAAACTTAGTATTTGCTGATTTTTAGCTAATGGTATCTATTTAGCTGGATGCTCTAGCTAAGCAACCAGTTTAGTCTTCCTTCTGGTTCTGATAAAACTGTGCTTTCTTCATAGCTCATCCTAGGGTTATTGTAGGTGGAACAAAATTATTTTGGCTTTCTATTTTATTTTTTAATTTGTGAATGCTGATGTTGCTTTTATGGCTGCCATATGCTTGTTACATATGTCAGTTCTAAAAGTCCCACTGATGGATGAAAGCTGGGAGAGGAGTTTTATCATTTGTCTTCCATCTAGCACTTTTCTTGCACTTGAAGGTAAGTCCAGTATAATAAATAATCATAGCCTCTTTTTTTTTTAACATGCCACATCTGAAAGGTAATATTTCTCCCCAGTATGTTGAGAAGCAGGAAGGAAGCATCTAACATCTGCAGGATTTGAAGTTATTTTTGACAGCTGTGTGCTATTGAGTGTTTCTTTTTTCGTGAAAGATAAAACAACCCAGGTGAATTGCTCAAAGGGTATTAATGGCTGTCAGACATGTTAAACATGTGTACTCATATGTACATAAAGATACACACAAAAGATAAAATCATGCATCTATAGACAGAGTGGTGGTGAGAAACTATAGTTTGCTGACCTGAAAAGCTGCTAGTGTAATGTACTATTAGATTTCTGTTAAGATGGCACAAGGCGTAGTACAGATGGGAGGCATTTGGTAATGAGAAACAGCAGTTCATCCTTGACACCTATTGATCAAACAACTGGAAGGTTTGGTCTAGTGACATACAGAATCCATTTCAGCAGTTGGCCCGGAGCACACACTGATCACAGCAGAATGGAGCAAGGCACAAGCTTTCAAGGCTAACTGTAGGAAATGTTCACATATGGCCAACAGGAGATAGAGGACGATGGTTGAGATTTTTAGTATGTGCATTAGGCCAATTTTGATCTGAAAAAGAAGAGCACCCACTTACAGCTAAACCATACGTGGTCAAGGTTTTTCATTCACTGACACACAAGGCCTGTCTGCTTAATATTTTGCAGGTAGAGATGAGGGACCATCTCTGCCAGACCTCCAAGCTGGCCAAGCACAAGCCAAGAGCAGGAAGCCACAGTGACTGTGGTGATAAGCCCTGGTGAAGAAACACTGCAACAAAATATGGTCTCTGTATAGTGTTGTCATAACTCCTCAACCAGAGCAGGCAAACAGCACAAAGGCAAGGGCAGAAAGAGCATGTCTGCTTATCGAAACAAAACAAAAATCCAGTGTGACTTCTACATACTTTACAGTATGTGTTCTTCACCTAGGAACTTTAGATACAAAATGGCAATACTGGTCAGAGCAAGGATCCATCACTCAGTATCCTGCTTCTGACCGCTGGCAGTAGATGTGCAGAGAACATTTATGGAAATAGTGCATATAGAATCATAGAATCATTGAGGTTGGAAAAGACCCTTAAGATCATCGAGTCCAACTGTAAACCTAACACTGCCATGGGATGTAATGCTTCCCCCAGTACACTTGTCCAGCATCAGAGTAAAGTAAATGCCAGATTTTCCAATGGGAATTTTGGCAGGAATAATGATGTAATGGTGATCTTGTAAGTCTTCACGGAGAACTACAATGTTTATCCATACTTTTTGTTGAGATGTTAAGTTTGCCATAGGAAATCTTGCCTTTAAAATGCCCGTCAGTATCTCCTGAATTAGTGCAAATGACAGGAAATGTAGGATAAATGTGAAATATTGGTGTGGTTAAAGAAAATGAAAATAATATCGGTATTCTAGGAAGGCTTACTTGATAACAAAATTAGTTGCGATGACTATCTGCAAAGACTAACAGGAAACCAAAAACATGGCTTGGATCATTCACCTATACTGATAAGCAGTGAGGAATAACAGGCAATATTATGCAATAGTTGTGACTTAGATCAAGGTACTGGGAAGCAGATGGGTCGAGGTGGTATAGCTAGCACAGTAGGTATTATAAATTGTGGGTGATGCAAGCCAGCATTGAATGACTACAGTCTGAAAGAGAGAAGGAAGCAGACAGTAGATTGTGAGTCAGAATTGCTCTTCCAGCTGCACTGCAGCTCACACTTGTTTAAGGTCAAATATCAAAGCTAGTCCCTGAAAATCTATCCATCTTTGTTTTTGTGAAGTATTTAAGTATTAATGTAGTCTTCTATTTTTTTTTTAAACACCTATTGCTAACCTTTCACTCCTAACCATTTTCATGATTATTAAAATAATTGTTCTTTTCTTCACTGCTGTCTATATACACTCTTGGCAGAGCAGTTTTCCCTGTATCTCCCAAACTCTCTGTGCAGTAATTTCCATTGACTGCAGGGGTATCTGCTGGTGATAGCAAAGCTGATTGACTTCAAAGTCTCTTACTGTTGTTGCCGCACTTGGCCAAGAGTCTGCTCATGACTGTAGCAGATGTTTCTAAGTGTTTTTTTCAAAGTTGCTTTTTTTTTTTTTTAATAGACCAATGGAAACCTTATGGAGCAGTTTTTCACTACAGTCCTGAAGTGAATGCCAGCTGAAACCCCCTATCAGATCCACAGTGCTCGTAAGAGGAAAGTTTCCCTTTCCAGCAACTGAAAGCATAGGTTTGCCACTCTGCCAGCTACCTGATGACAGATAATCAGCAGATTCCTGCTTAGTCTCAGTTTCTTTATCTTAATGGGTTATTTTTTACAGTTTATTAGACAATTTCATAGAACGTTTATTCTCTGAAGAAATTTTGGATCAAAGTTCTGAACAGTTTGCACTTATCAAGAGTCAGAACAGCTTTGATTAACCCACAAATATTGCCGACTTCCTTCTAATCTAATTAGGACTTATAAATGTCTCCTTAGCATCACGAAATATTCCATCAAGATGTTAGGGTGTATGTGCATTGGGAGAATTTTGTTCTAGGAGGATCTGTGTTGAAAGCTGTAGTGATTGGAGAGAATTTGTGAGGACTGTTTTTGGAGTGGAACAAAAGATAATTTAAACCTTTGTCAAAGTTTCAAATAGAGCAAAGCTGCTTCCATTAATAACATTAATAAACATAATTCAGGAATTCTGTTCCTTACCACTTCCACTGAAGGTGATGTTATCACTTAAGAACTTAATCATGCATTTTAGAAATGCCTGGTTTTGTGATGCCTACCTTAGACATCTCTCCAGTGACTCTAGAGAGATCTGGAACACTCTTAAATGCCCTGAGAAGTGAGCGAAATGCTCCTTTGGCAATGCAGCACTGAAGTCACGTATCTGTGATGTATTATAAGACAGAAAGATATAAGGCAAGCAGACATTAAAATCAGTAACTCACTGTGGCCCACCAAGGTGATACTAAGCCAGAAATCCTTTCAGAGACAGAAAGCCAGATGGGGAAGGGAGCAGAAATACAAGAGGGAGAAGCTACCTGCCAGCGGCCAGAAAGATGCTGAAGAAGCCAGTGTGGTGCTATGGCACACTGTGCCCTGGAGAGGGTTTGTAAATCAGAAACTGAGGAAACAAGGAAGAAAGGAAAGCTGCCACTTCAGTTCTTAGGATGAGTATAATCTTTCAGACCAGTTTATGCAGATTGAAATAACTGGGGTTTTTTCCTTGTTAGCTGCAGTTATCAGCAGTTTTGAGTGTCTTCAGCGTTTGTTGTTTGGTTCATTTACTTAGAAGGGAAGAAATGGATTATCCAATTTTTTTTTTCTTTTCCTCTTCCACCTCCCAAAGAGGAAAGCTGATGCTTTCATTAAGCTTTACCAGCTGGCTGCATGGTCTAGTCAGTAGGTCAGTATGTAAATACTTACATAGTGTGTTCAGTTGCTATTAGTCCTTTCTTATCCTTACAAAATTTTTGTTTACGTTTCCCAATCCTATAGTATTTAAAATTAATTCCTTTGAGCCAAATACTTCATGATTAAATACAGTGTGTAACAAAGAGAAATAACTATAATTTTTAACCCACGCAGATGTATAAACCAAAAAATTCCTACTTGAGAAAAAGAACACTGAGGCCCCATATAGATTTGGGAAGGTCATTTAGCCTCATGATTCTGCTTGACTATATTTTAATGGTTTAAATTTTTATTTTTAATAGAATGATTTTTATTTTATTTTACATACTTCACAAGGAGGTATGGTACTAAATTATGAATAAAGATTTGAAACCATCTGGTGGAAGATGCTGCAAATGTACAGCATGAATAAAAATTGTAAAAGATCTGGTCACTTCTATCAGTTAATGCGTTCAAAACTGTAAAATCCTGGCTGAGCTTTGAAGGACCAAATTGTTCAGACAATAAAACGATATCCTTATTTAAAAGTTGTCTTCTTTGAAAAACTTCCCCAAACATTCAGCCAAAGCAGAAGGATTTCCTTTAGGAAGCCGGATGCACCTTTTTCTGTGACTGTAACTGCGTTTTGGATTATATATCTTTGGTAACTCCAAACTTAAGAACAACAATAGCAGCTTACTCAGTAGCATTACAGACTTGCAGATAGGATTAAATACTTGTTACGTGTCTTACCTTGAGACTAATTGATTCACCTGACTTTTGTAATAACAAAAATAATGTTGGTAGAATTATGCTGTGAAAATGAGTCAGAGCTGAGCAATTTGACTCATCATTATGTGACAGATTGAACATATTTTGTTACACCAGACATGCGGCGTGCTTCTTACTTGTATTATAAGAGTTTAAACCTGGCTTACATGGGTTTATTAAATAAATCATAAAAGCCGTTTCAGATGCCTTCAGTATTTAAGTACCATTGGTTCCTTTTTCAAGAGATCTGTCCCCAGCTGGGGAAAACTTGTTGCTCAACCTGAAATCAGTGCGTACAAAATCATGTGATTGTATCAGCACATTCAAGCTCGTTCAGAAGTTGGCCCAGCTCATGTAAGCTATAGTCACAGCTGTTACACCACTGGGATGAAGTAGGGAAACAGCTCAGAACAGACCTCTGCAGTCTCTGCACCCCTGACATTTCCTGTTTGACCCTGGACACATGCAACAGCTTCCTTGTCGAAGATCATAGACCAGAAGGAGCAAACAAATCTCTTGGCTCCACTTTTGAGGCAGGTGTCCCCTCTCTTGATATTTCCTGTGGTCTGGGAGACACTGCCAGCTGTCTGTTCAGTTCTGTGTGAGAAGTTTGTCTAGGGGCCGGGGGTACAGAAGGGGAGCAGCCTTCATGGGACTCATTCTGGTATCAGATGCAATGAAGGAAAGGAAATTTATGCGGGGGTGGTGTGCTGTGAATGGTTATTCCTGTTAAGTCTTCAGAACAAAAATTCATCTTAGTATTAAAACTGACAGAAACCTTCTTTTATAACATGGCTTTGATTTCAGGTGTGTTTACTATTGTTATATGAAATAAGTCTTACAGCTTTTTCTGGGATGTGGGAATTATTATACTAAATGCATACATACTCTCTTACGTTGAGGTACAGATCATTCATCTAACTCATAGTTTCTGTAAAAACATTGATTGCGTGATGCTTTCAGAATCATGCTTTATAGCCAGATCAGCATATTTTTTAATTGTTATTAGCTAAAGAAACGGTCCTGCCTTCAACATTTCGCTGGAACTGCCACTGCTATTGACAAGACTACTAAGAATTGTGTTTTGACCTTTGCTCTGTTTTCCCATTTTTTGGTCTCTCTTTCCACTTTTATCTCCTTATCTAACAACCTACTTGAAATGTTGCCCTCTGTTTTTTTCCACAGCTCAGCTGTCTTCTAGCTTCCTCACAACTCTCTAATGTTTCCTGCACAACTTCATCGTTTCCCTTATATCAGGGCTTCAGTCATGATCTGTGTTCATCCTCCTTCATCCTGAATCTGGATGACGTCTCCTATTTGCCCAGCTTATGGGTGTCTAAGCTGTTAAATTTCTAGCCGGGTAAATTAGAAGCCTACAGGTCCTCCCTCTGTACAGTGTTTAGACTGACCTGTTTCTTTGCAATCCCTTTCTAGATATGTCTCTATCAGCTTTATGTAACCAAGTGAAGATATGTGTTCCTTGTTTCTCTCAGCCGTATCTTTTTACTCACTACTTTCTCAATCCTTCCTTTTGTCCCTCATGCCAGGCAGTCAGGTGTTGTCTTTGATTTCATGTAACCACAGGTTATAGCCACTGCCTGCAAACTTCTTCAGTTTTGGGTCCCTTGCTACAAGAAAGACACTGAGATTCTGGAGCATGTCCAAAGAAGGGCAACGAAGCTGATGAGGGGTCTAGAGAACAAGTCTTATGAGGAGCAGCTGAGACAACTGGGATTGTTTAGCCTGGAGAAAAGAAGGCTGAGGGGAGACCTCAGCACTCTCTGTAGTGAGGTCGATCTCTTCTCCCAAGTAACAAACGACAGGACAAGAGGAAACTGCATCAAGTTGCACAAGGAGAAATTTAGATTGGATATTAGGACAACTTTCTTCACAGAAAGGGTTATCAAGCATTGGAACAGGCTGCCCAGGGAAGTGGTGGAGTCACCATCCCTGGAGGTATTTAAAAGATGGGTAGATGTGGTGCTTAGGGACATGGTTTAGTGGTGGTGTTGGCAGTGTTAGGTTGATGGTTAGACTTGATCTTAAAGGTCCCTTCCAACCTAGACAATTCGGTGACTATGGTTTCTATTTGGACACTATTCACACGTATCTAAATAATCCTTGTTCCTTTTATGGATTCCCCCAGGCAGCCCTGCTTATTGGTCACTTAGCTCTCCACCCCAGAGCTACCGAAGACAATCCCACCAAACTCATATTGCCAGTGCAATGCCTAACAAAGCGCCCTTCTTTGCAGCTTTCAGCTCCGTCCTTTCCCCACGGTTATGCCCTGTTCCTCCCTTTACAGAATCCTTGTGGGCCCAGACACCTTTTGCCTGTGGTGTTGTCCCCTGCGTATCCAGCTTCACCACCAGCACCTGCATCTGGTGCCAGTTCGTGCATGTTGTCCACAGATGCTTTATCCTGTGCTTTCCTGTTTGCATGGAAAACACTACTGAAGCTTAGCTGTTAAATATTCTTTTCCCCTGATATCCTTCATAAAACCCACATTCATTATGAGGTACACAAAAGCCTTTTGAGTGAAAAATGTAGCTAAGTGATTTCTAAGGATAGCAGATGTTTGTTTATTTATCTTTTGCTTAGAATTAGAATGAGAGAAAACAAAAAGAGGGAGACCAGACTTGCAACCAGGCTTGTAACCACATTCTTAGCTATGGAGTATTATGATTTTTTTCCTCCATTACCTTTCCTGATTTCTGCAAATAATCTTGTAGATTCTTCTTTGTATCTTTGGTAGACCAGAAGCACTTCTGGGTTTTACCATTGTAAGAACTATAGCTAAATGCTGTTCTGAAAATGATGGCCCTGGCCCGGTACTAGCCTAAAAGTCATAATACAATTAATAATTATTTTGAAAGAGTAATAATTATTTTGAAAGAGTGACACCAGCTTCACATCATTGTTTCCAAACCCTGTTGGTTATATATTACAGATGACTCTCGCCTAGTAAGCTTGCTTACTTATTACTTTTAGGGTTTCTGTGCTGGGAAAATGGGTTGCAAAAGAGACTGTGGGTATCATGACCTCATCATTCGTATTCAAAAGAAGAACAGCAAGATTACCATAATGCATTACTTCGTAAAATTATAACCCTGAGAAGTAATAAGATTCAATTACATTTTTTTGGCAAAGTCCTTTTTAAGAAAGTATCTGTCTCATGACTCTAGTTTATTCTTTGTCTTGATCATTGGTTAGCAGTCCTCATGAGGATTTTTCATCTCCTCAAACCTTGCAAGAGATAAATCCCTCTTTTCCTGTGGTCCGCTTCAGCCTTTGCATATGTGCACTTTCTAACGCGTTAACTGTTAACAGTTGTGCCTAAGAAACCTAAATTCCTTACACAGCCACAGTGCTTTATGATGCTGGAGAACAAATGCAGACCGCACAAGGAGCTTTCTTCCCCTTTGCTTTGCACAAGACCTGAAAGGTTACACTGAACAAGAGTATTCCACTCATTGGAGTAGAGTGGTGGATACTGTGGGCTGAACTTGTCCAAAATGCAGAGCAGTGACCTCTGTGCAGTCTTGCATAAAGCCCGTTGCGGCCACTGTTAATGGTGGCAAAACCAAAAGAAGATAAGCAGAGGATGCTGAAATGGGTTTGCTGATCCTCCATACACACACCTCAAAACTCAGGGGATTCCTAAATCAGGTCAGATTCATTCCTACAAACTACAAACAAGCATGGGATAGTTTATAAGTCAATATAAAGGGTTGCATTTTTAACTACTGTGTGAGCGTGATCTTTATAAACAAAAGATAGATCATAGTACTGTGTATTACAGTTTTATTCCGCAAAATAATTTCAAGGGGTCATTTGAGAGGATCCTTTTAGTCTGCTTCTCATTTACTCTGTTTTCTTTTCAATACTTTTTCTAACTTTTGCCATCCTTAATTTGAGAACTTAAAAGTCCAGAACACTCTTATTTTCTCTTGGGCTTACGTCGATAGCATTAATAGTACAAACTGTTCAGGGAAGGCATAGTTAATACCATGTAGGATATTAGTGACAGAATAGGATTCAAGTCATCTTATCTATGTTTTATTTTGGAAGAGATAACAAGAAAAAAACATGTGGAGCATTTTTGTCCATAATGTTGGGTGATAAAATCCCTGAGGAGTTTAATGGTGTGGCATTTCTGCATATTTTTTTCCTTATGACAAAGTTTAAAATGGTTCCCCAGCTATAGGCTCTCAAAGGAATTTCCAGTTTTCCTTTTAAGTAAGCATTTATGCTGCTCAGCAATTTGGACTGTCCATCGTGACTCATTTTATAGCCTGCTCTGCTTGCCTATCTGTCTTGTATTTCCACGTACATGAATTTGAGGTTGCCAGCAAGAATATTTCTATGAGCAACAAGCAGAAATGATGCACTGGACATGGACTTCATGGAGCTTTAAATGTTTTTAGAAAGGGAAGTGTTAACATTGAATAGATGACGTTAGCACCACCACCAAGAAAGAAAGAACGAAAAAAAAAAGCCTCTGAAAAGCTGTATTGACTAAATCTTCTAACAATGCTCGTGATTTTCCTATATCCTGCTCTGTGTTTTTGTATGGATTTTTCATAGCACAGACAGACGTTACCCACACTGTGATTCAGCGTCTGTTCCTAGCCATGCTCTCGCACGATTTTAACCTGATTTCACGGGAGGAACAGGGAATGAAACACCGTAGCTCATGGTTGTCAGCAGTGAAAAATAGCCAGGAATCAGACAAACAGCTTCATTGCTGAGATTATTTCCGGGATAAAAACTCTTCCAACAGCTGTTTGCTTTGGCCACTACTCTGGTCTTTTTTTTTTTTTTAAATCAGAAAAAAAAAAAAGGTTTGTTTTTTTTTAAGATGTGGGCTGGTTATTTATGTAGTCAGGAAGAGGTCTCAGCTTCCAGTGTTGTGGTCTCAGAGCTGTTTTGACAGTTGGAGTAAGGGGAGGTTTCATCTCTTCTCTCCCTCCTTTTCTCCCATCCTTCATTCACTTAACACACAGACCTGGAATGCTGGAGGAAGAAGAGAAAACGAATTTATGAGTTCTTTAATCCCAGACAGGCAGCTCTGTGGCAGTTACCTTCAAGAAAAGTTCACGCCCCAAAGGAGTGTTTAGTCTTACAGAGCCACTGACTCACTGAGCAGCGCGTGTGAGTGGCTGTGAGGGAGAAGGGGAGAGATGAAGGAAAAGTTTTGCTTCCTTGTGAAACTCGTAATATTATTGTTTTAAGAAGTTTTTGAAAAGATGACTGCTACTTTTCTTTAAAGTATTTGTTCTGGAATTGCTGAAGCTGGAGTCTACCAGACTGAGGTCAGGAGCATTTTCTTTGGCAGAAAGAAGATACTTTTATAGAAGCCATGCCTGTACTTGGGGTTGCCTCCAAGCTAAGACAGCCAGCTGTAGGGTCAAAGCCTGTTCACACTGCCCTCCCGATACCCAACCTTGGCTCCGCTGGCTCGCAGCAGTACTCAGCAAAGGCTTTGGAGCTTACTGGGGCGGAGGGCTCGATGCTTTCTTGTCAGCTCACGTTAAAGTCAACCTGTGATTTTGGAGAGAGGAGAGCACTTCAAGGAAAAACCCAGGAGATCGAAGATAGCAAGGTTAGTTGTAAACTTTACCTGTGGGTCGCACTTCTTAGAAAATGTTGATTTGCTCGGACAAAATTCTGATAGAAACCTACTGCATGCAGAATTGAGGGTAACTGGGTAAATAATAGACTTTTGCTGTCATCAGTGAACTCGCACAGCAGGCTTAGAAGTTTGTTTTGCTCAGTGTTGCTGTTTGAATAAATATTCTGGTTTTAAATGTTAGTGTTAAATGCTTCACAGATGCATTTTGATAAGGATCAGTAGAATCATAAGCAAAGAAAAATCATTCTGGCACCCAGTAAGCAGAGCAATGACATGACAGCNCTTCATATTATATTATGAAATTTAAAAAGAGCTCTCACGCCCACACCTATTCCCACAGGGAGGTTCTTTTAAAATAAAAACAAGTAATTGATTTTCTTTTCACTTTTCAAATGATCTGGCTACTCTTGCTGCAGAACTGCTGAACCAGAAAAACAGCTTCTCAGTGAAAAGTACCTGTGTTTTTCTCTTCTGCAAAATAGCTTCTTCCTAGCCCCATCTAGCTCTGATTCATTGTGATTTTTTAAAAAAAGATTTGTCTGAAGTAGTATGCCACGATGTTTTTTAAACTGCTTTAGGTTCTTTCTTTCATAAGGGGGTTCTTTTTGAGTCTCAATTAATAATTAAAAAAACTTCTGCTTGATTTCTGCTAGTGTTTCTGCTGTAGTTGAAAACATTTTTCAAGCTTTGAACATGAGTATCAAGTCCCTTCTTGTCAGTAGTATGTATTCCTGTAGATCTTACAGTCAGTACATTATGGCTCTATGTGTGGTTTAACAGCTTCAGCAAGCAGTGTTATGTGAGGTTACTTTCCCTTGCTTTTCTAGTACTTTTGGTTTGTGGAACTGATTACCACACTGGGATTAAATGTTTATTTGTAGTTGCTTCATATTTAGTTTGGGGACACTTGAGTGTTGTCAGAGTTGTTAAAGTGGCAAGATACACATAATATATGACTCGGTTTTCCCTTGTTTTTAGTTACTGGGTTAATTCAATATTAGTGGAGAAAGTTGTTTTTGTGGTTAAAGCACAGGGTTGGGATTCTGAACATTTGGTTTCCTTTTTAATCCCTGCCACATATTTCCCCATGAGATTTTGGTCATGTCACTTAATTTTTCCCTTGGAGTTTTTTGTATCACCTCTCCCTGCCTTCCAAAGATGATGCACTGGTGGTCTCAGACATGCTATATAGAAACAAAAAGAAGAAGCAGACTGTTCATCTCTTGATTACCAGAAGTGATGAACAGCAATTTTCTACTACATGAGACTGACATGAAGATGATAAAACAACTTTTCAACACGATGTGATTCCCGCTTGCTTGCTTATTTTTAGTAGAAAATATTCTTTACGTTTGCTCTTTAATGTTGTTCTTTAATGGATATTGCATGAAAAGTAAATTAGATTTGCAAGTGTTATTTTCACACACACAAAAAAAGAATACTGTTACATTGCCTACTGAGTGATTCCTTAATGAAGTGTGGAGAAAGATATAAAGCATCTTGCCTTTAGTGTTTAAACCACTTGGGAACTATTAGTCATTAGCATGAGACCTAATGGGAGCCGTATCCTTCCAAGGCATCTGGTCCTGAGCACTGCTGAAGTACTAGTGAGTAAAGTAACAGGCTAGATGGACCCAAACTGTGATCCCAATTTGGCATTTCATATTTCATGGGTTTGACAATACTTGTAATCTTAGAGACTGTCTTTTCAAGAAAAAAAAAAAAAACAAAACCAAACACAAAACAAACCAACCTCCAAAAAACAACTTATCAGTCATTAGATCTGTCTCTCTTTCTGTTCTCAACAGAGGCAGCTGAGCACTTTTCAAAAGTGATCCTTAAAGAGTAAGGCAAATTTGTGCACGTGATGGTCTAGGAACCTCACCTGGCCACCTGGGCTTACAGAAGGGTCGAGCATTCAAGAATATAATAATTTCTGCACCTTTTCTGTATTCCTCTCTTACATATCTGACATCCCCAGCAATGCTTAATGGCAGCCCTTTGCCCATTTTTTTTCCAGGCACGCTTTTTTGAAGAATGGTCTTTTATTCACCTTTTAAGCAAGTTTCATGAAATCTTTTTGCCAAAGTAGTTTGGGCTATAAGGTGGGTGGTTATGATAAAGAAATTATTTTTAGGCTTTTCTTACTAGGAAACTTCAAAGTATCAGCTTAAAAGTGTTGAATGATGTTTTCCTTCATCAGGGATGGAGATCCATGCCACCCTGTTTCTCAGTGCCTGGTAGCCTCAGCAGTATGTCCAGGTTATCTAAGCAGTAATTCTAAGCACAAATTTGAGGGAGTTGTTTGGGTCAATGTCTCTTCAGGTTTGCTGAGCAGGCGCAAGTTCTGCGTTACAGGTTGTGTTGTCCCAAAGCTTGACCATTTGTGGATGCTGTTTCCAACAGACCTTTGGTTGATTTCTTTGGTTAGCAAACATATTAATCAAACGTGATACTCCTATGTGGCTCTGTGGTACACAATACTGTACATTGGGATGTTTCTTTATAACAGTGAACAGGTAACAGGGTTTTCAATTAAAATGTAATGAATACCTAGTCCGAGTTTCCATCTTTTTGTACAATCTGCCTATATAGCATGCTGCTTGTATGCTTATGTTATATCATTGGATATAAGGCAGCACTGATTTCTGACAGAAAAATGATGGATATCTATCTGCAAAAGACAATGGAATGTATGAATTCATTACCTGGTTAACTTTTGCCCTTGGTTGCTGGATTGCAGCCGTTAGCAATGCTTTCTTTGGTATTTTACATACGATGCACTGTGGGTCACCAACTTTCTCATCCTGTCTGGAAGGCACTTAGATTGACAGATGTAGTCACTGTGACATATCCTGTTGCTATCTATAAGTGCTAAGGATTCCAAGATAAATTTGGATTACACATGTCAATACAGTAGGTCATTGCCACCCAGCTGTTTCCTCTATGGCAGTCAGTCTCGCCACACCTGATTGTTTGAGACTTTTGACACTTGTGTTGGCTATCTCATACAACTGCATTGCCAAGGCTGGTTAAGAATACAGCTGCAAACATCAGTTCTCTTTTCCCTAGGCGTCTCTCGCGTCTCACATGATTTTGCAGCATTTGCACGTGTATTCTTGGTTGTTTTCTTTTTTGTGGACGTGATGCAGTTGGAAGTTTAATAAAAGTGATATTATTTTAATAAAAACTGTGGTAGAAAAAGTTTGAGGTGATTATGTTCAACTTTTTTCTTAATTGGATAGAACATAGTTAAACCTAGGAAAGCAAATAATAAGTTGCTAATGATTTAAATTAGTCTGTGTGTAGTTTATTCAACTACACTTTCGTTCAAAATTTTCATAATTTGTGCTTTGGTACCTAAGTCACACACAGGACCATCTGCTTTCTTGCTAAACTCACTAATGTTTAAACTGACTGCATGAACACTTATGATGTGAATAGTCATGCGAAATATTTGAACGCAAGCATTCAGAGCACATTCTTTTTCCCTGAGTATCGTATAGACAAAAGTTTATTCCTATATATGTACACAGGAAAGGAATCCAGCTGCTGGATTCATGAGGTGAAATGCTGGCTCTCTTTGAAGCAGATGGAGTTTTGCTGTTCAGTTGGACCACAGTGTGTTTTTATGCAAACCCACGTCTGAAAACACCCATATTTTTTGTAATATTTTTCTAACTGTGGGTAAAGTATTATTTATCTTTCTGTGCCACCAGTTTTATCCTCCTTGCTGTATTATCCTGAGTTTTGCTGTTCAGTTGGACCATAGTGTGTTTTTTTGCAAACCCACATCTGCAAACACCAATATTTTTTGTAGTATTTTTCTACCTGTGGGTAAAGTATTATTTATCTTTCTGTGCCACCAGTTTTATCCTGCTTGCTGTAGTAATGAGACCAAAATTATCGGATCATGCTAGGCTGCCTTGTGATCCTGTTCTTGTTGTAGGATGTGCTATTAATTAGTAACAAAATGAAAAAAATATTAAGCAATATTGTAGAAAGGTAAATGAAGCAATGACCTAAAACTAAAGGAACAAAGAAAGAGAATTTTTGCAAAGCCAACTTTTTTTTGGTCACTGAGTGATAACTGCACTATACTGACCTGTAGCAAAATACCAATGCCAATAGTGTTTTACTCTGGGTCACCATGATTGATTTCAACTCCCCTCACACATTTGATGGTATAGTTGCAAGGGCACTTTCACAAATCCTCTCTGGCACAAAGCTGAGCAGCTGCTGGGAGTAAGCACCCCTGCTGGGCACACTGGTGGTCTGGCTTGCCTGCTCTGAGCTGCTCCTGGTAGTGCTCTGCTTAATGTTTTCAGGGTTTTCCTCCCATCACCAAGCTTTCCTCTTTCCAGAGCACTGCATCATCATTTATGCTTGCAAACTGAATTTTGTCTGAGCTGAATCTGATATATTAATTGTAGTGTTTTGGTTATATGACTTGAATGATACGGTTTTAGCCTTATTTCCTGAGTTAATTCATTCCTTTACTGTCATATTATCTTATTTCTTTTTTTTCTTGTTTTCAGTTTATCTTTGTCCATGCTATCTGTCTGCTGCTGTCTGCTTTATCTGCTCCTTCCTTCCTGTTGGCAGACATCTTTACAGGCTTCTGCATATGACTTATTTTTCGCTGCATCCACTAATCAAGTCTTCCTGTCATTACTGTAACATTTTTCATATCACTGTTCATTATTGGAGAGTACTAGTCAGGCTCTACAACTGATCCAGTACACATATGTAAACCTAAAACTTTTCTAGATACTACAATTTGGGGGGCTTATAATACAATTCTTGTAGTGTGGACATACTGGTATCTGGAGGATGCATGGACAGTAATTTCTGATCTCCCTTAGAGGGGTCCAGCCCCACCAAGTTAAACCATCTAACTTTGAGACAGGAAGATCTCAGGGGAACTCAGGAAATGGATCTGCTGCAAGGCCTTTTGGAAGAAATGACAAAGAATGTCATGTATCCACCTGAGGAAAGAGACACAGCTGGCTTCTTCTGTAGAACACAGAAATGTGAGCAGTCAGGCTAGGGAACTGGTCTGTAAATCAGCAGAACAGAGAATAGCTGTGCTCTACCTGGGGAACATGGCCAACAAGGAACGGAATCTGAAGTGCCTAACTGGACCAAGTGGACATCATTAAAGTAATTTAAAATAAATATCACTGTCACAAAACAAAGCTAAATACTTTGATGTGATAGGCAAAACTGCATAACGCTGCTATTAAAGTGACTCTTGAGGTCCATTTTATTTAGTATCATATTACTGCATCTCAGCCTTGGTCTGAGGGCTTCCAGTGTCATTCAGCCAGCCCTGTTGCAGTAGGACATTGGAGTGAACATGGAAATCTCCCATTTTTTCCTCATCAGTTGTCAGCAGTTTGTAAGCGATGTGATAACTCCTGCCCCTCAAAAGAAACCAGACTTGGAGGACTGATAGGCTCCTCTATCCAGACGGATCTCAAGACAAATATTTTTGTTTTCCGTACATGGGTGGAGTTCCTGCTCACGCCAACGGGAGTACTGTGCACATTGGAAAACCAGATGTGTGCCATGAATGACTTCCATATCTCTGTCTTTCCTCAGCTAACCCTTCCACACCATTTATTTAGGTTCTGTGTGACCTTTTCCCACCATTCCCTAACTCTCCCAAGCAAGCATCTGTTGCAATCCCACATCTCTTTGACCTTTCTGTTTCTTGGATACCTTTTTGTCCTGTCTCTCAGGGCCAAGCTCCACCAATTTTCTTGACATACTGAATCTAGGGAACATAAATAAATGAGTTTATTCCCCCATTTTGTCACCCTTCCTTTTCTCAGTGCTAGTGTACTGGAGATGTCTGTCTTGTGGGTTGGCAAGAAAAGAGGCTGCTCATTGTGCCGAGTGTTTCATTTACAGCACTATGGCCAAGACAACAAAAAGGGCAGCAGAAGCAGCCAGAGACCGCCCATCTTCTCCCCATAGTGACCGCTAGTGATGGGAAGCCAGCATTGTTTCAAAAGCACTGAACTAGTTGCCAGAAATTTCAGTCGGCACTGCTGACACCTGGGACTATGTGTGTTTAAAATTCACACAGCCCCAGTGAAGCCGGGACAGTTGGCAGGAGTTCAGATTGTCAGCAATTTCAGCTTCTTGCCTTATGCTCTGAATTATTTCTTTATCAAACAGATAACAGCATCTTTAATGTGCTTTATGTATCCAGCACCATCTGTCTACGCTATATTATAACTGATTTAAGAGCCTCATGTTATATGAGCTTGGAAGCAACTTCACTGTTACATGTTTATTTTTTAATCATCTGTACCAACCACATTTTCATATAGTTGAGATAAATGTACAGCAACACAAAATGTAACCCTCAAAGCTTTTGTATTTGTGAGCAAATAGTATTGAGTATAGGTTCAAAGATGCTTTTTGTTTGTAATTTGTAATTTGGATCATGGGTACGAGGGTATTTATCAACCTGAGCTTAAGACCTCTATTTTACCTCAAACCAGGACATTGTCTATTGCTTTTGTTTTATTTCTCTCACAAAATAAGAACGTGGAACTCAATTTCTTTCATATTATTTTGTGTGTTGCAAGCTCATATTATGCATCAGCAGAAAACAATTGCTCTTACTCTTTTGTATTGCATCTACGTCTAGGGAAGCTGCTTGCGGACTTCCTGACCAAACAACTTTATAAAATCCCCTTTCCTTGAAAATGGGAGTATGCTGAAGTGTGGATTTACAGATCCCAGTATGTGTGAAAACCAGTAGAACTCCAGAACCTGAAACAACCCAGCAACACTTGTTTGGTGCAACACCAGAGCTAATAAACGCAGCCTCTTGGGGCAATCTTTTCTCCATGACCATAAATGGAGATAAGTGGTCTCCATCTCTAGATAAAAATAATGGGCTTATATTATACCCCAGGAGGTTTTAGTTAGGCTTTAGTAAAACTTCCCAGCAGTAACGGTAGTTAAACGGAGGAATGTTTTGCATGCGGAAGTTATACTATCTACATCACTGGAGAATATTAAAAAAACAAGCGTGTGTACACCTGCCATTCATAGCATTACTAGCACTGATCCTTCCTGGTGCAAAGGACTTGATGGCCATCCTGATGGTCTTATTCTCTTTTCTCATTTGTGTATTCAGCTGAGTGCAGGTCTATGGTAATGAAACTGTCCTGCTCTGGGTACGTGAGCTGACAGCCCTGTGGCTCACAGTGCCGTAGGGATGTGAAAAGTCCCTCTGGAGAGAGCTTTGCTAGTTTAGAAAAAATGCCATGGTACAGGATGGGTGTTTGCAGAGGCATTTCACTGAAGTACTGCAGTTCCAGTTAACTTTCCCAAAAGCATAGGTAGGTTATTACTGGAGACCAGCCAGCTATTTGCTTGCTTGGAAATACTCATTTCCCTGCCACGCGGGATATCGGTATTGGAGTGCCCTCAGGCCTCAAGAGCCTGTGAGGCAGCGGAGTGACTCTCAGGGACTCAGTTCTTTACAAGGAACATAGAAACCCTGTGAACCCAGTTGAGTTTAGAGCTTTTACATCCTTTAAAAATCCCTTCAGGAGCCCTGCAGTGAATATTTCAGCTGGCTGCATTTAGTAGGGGCTGTTCAGACCTTGCTCTAGAAGACAGGCCCATCCCGATGCACCCGGCAGAGTGAGGGGTACCACCAAGATCAGGAAGTTTGGTTCAGCTGAAACACTTTTCCCTCAAGTAAAAACATATGAGAACGTCTTTTCAGCGACTTTTTCTCTCAGACCTTGATGCTTTATCACGACAGGTAGTGTGCATGCGCACAGGAGAAATTAGTTGCAACCCTGTAGAGTGTGTGGCTGTATTACATGGAGTGTGGGAGAAAGGGAAAAGTGTTATCCCTGCAGTGCAGAGGGAGAGGAGACATTAAAGGGGAAATGGATGATTTTTCCCACACTCAGACTGGGACTTTGTGGCAGGACTAGGAATTTCAAGTCATATGTATCTTGAGTCCCAGTCTCCACATCATAACCACAAGCCCATCCTTTATCTTTTCTACGGGATCAGTTAAGAATAAAACATCCAGATAATGAGTTATTTTTTCTGCTTGCTTCATAAGGACAGTTTTGGCTTTTTCTTCATTTCAATGTCAGTGGCTAGCATCAGTGTGGCCCAATTCTGAGCTGGAGGTGGAATTTTACTCCAGAAGCCACATTTTTTTGATGTATCCAATCATCACAGATGCTGACACAATTTATTAAAGATGCAGAATATGTTGTGCCTTTTGCGCAGCAGTATAACACTCATCAAAAGTCCTGTGTGCAATGCTGTTTATAGGGTTTTCACTTATTAAATATGATGTGGAAAGTATAAATTGTTATGGAGTAAAAGCAGGCCTTTTTTAAGGAGAGATTACTTTTTGGTCCTAATTTCTGCCTTTGAATACACTGTCTAGCTTCTTTGTATCAGAAAGTCTTGTATTTAGTAAATTATAAGGGAGTGAATTACAAATGGGAATTGCTATTTTTTTTAACTAGTACAGTACTAGACAGTACTAGTACTGTCTTTTTGTCTCTAGTACGCTAATTTTTTGAGTGGCATAGTTTTCCTTGCACTTGCATACAGGGCACGCAAAAAGTAGTTCATTTAAAGCAGCTCTGTGTTTCACTTTGACCTGATTCACAGGATGTGGTCTTGGAGGAAGCCCATGCCTTAACAATAGCCTTTTGACAGAGAGGGTGTTTGGGGATTAAGCTGGAAGAGGAGGAAGCATCTATCTATTCTCAGACCTACTAGTGGAATATTTTGTGTGAATCTTCACTTGCCCATGATGTTTTTAAGGTCACAAACCTTTCTTTTTTGTTTTTACTGGCAAGAGGACATTGGCTGAAAGATAGCATAACTTATTTAAAATTCAGAAAAGGAATGCAGAGTGTTTTGTCTGGTAAATGTGAAGGGATAATTCCCCCGTGTATGATGTGCAGATTTCTGATGGCTCTTGTGTATGTTCTGCGTAAACCACGTTGAGAGAACTTGGAAAATAAGCAAATCAAAGGGAACCGTAATTTAAAAGTGGTTAGGGCTGGATCGTAGTATTTCTGGATATATAAACTGAGAAGGTGCCAGCCACTAAGCGTCTGTACTAACTCTGCATAAAACATGAGAGAAGTTAACCAAGTATAACATTAGTATTGTCCTAACCTACTTTCAGCATGACATTTGGGCTGACTTATCTTTTTCGTTATGTTTATTTTCCTGTAAACCCTCCTTTACTGCTCTGCCCCTCTGATCGTAATACAGTGGAAAGCATTTCATCTTTCTACCTATCTCTCAACAGCAGGTCAAAATACTTTATTCAGGTGAAATTCTCCAATTGGTGAGTTGCAGAAAATTTGAAAAGCTAGAACAAAAAGAGATGTTGAGCTCTCTCTTGTATTTTCCATTTCAAAATATCTCCCTTTGACAATTTTAACACCTGGCTTTGTATCATGTTGATGCTGTGTTAAACTCCAAAAGATCTGGCAGTGAAAACTTCCTGTTGTGCATCAGGATTTGATTTACAGGGCATGTGTAAAACCATCGCAGCTTAGTAATCAGAGTGGTCATGCACAGAAAGATGACTTCCTAGCAAGTGTTGTAAAACATTTGACCACTTTCATTAATCAGGAAAGGCTGCATGGCTCATACATGATTTAGGGTGAGTAAGACATAAGTCAGGGTGCAGGACTTTTACTCACCACTACAACAATGGGATTTCCTGGCAATATATCTATGCAGTAAACAGGCTGTTTGCTTTCTTTTGGAGGTATTTTTTGTTTGGTTTGGTTTGGGGGTTTTTGGTGTTTTTTGTTTGGTTGGTTGGTTGTTTTTTTGTTTGTTTGTTGTAAGCTTCGTAAGCTGTCTCTGTAGTGGAAATAAGTAGGCATTAAATAAGAATGTGAAATAACAAATAAAAGTTCAAAAGGAGTTTAGAAATTTCCTCAGCTGATCAGTCTGCCTGCTTTAGTCATTGCTGGCCAGCTCAGCAGCCAGAGACAGAGTGCTGGAAGGAAGAGCTGAAGGAATCTGTTTCTCATGAAGGAGCAGCACAAATCTGAAAGCTTGAGAGCTGCAGGTTCAGATTTGCTTTTGAAATGTTTTTGAAATGTAGGGCCTAGCGACTAACAGGGGAAGCCACAATCTAGTTTCACTTCTGGTTTCTATCAAGTACCTCCTAGAAGTCAGCTCATATGTAAGATGGTAATGCCATGATTTTTGGAGTAAAGTTGTTTGGTGGCCAAGTACTGTTTCATTTTTATTTTTTTAATACTGAAGAAACAATCTAATTAGCTACTTTTAAAAATGTTACTGAAGTTACTTTGAATGACCTTAGGAAAACTGATTTTTTTTTAACCTAATCAGTTACTGATAACAGTTTCTGCTCCGTCAATTTAATAATGCACACACTCTTTGCTGCTAAGGAGACACAAGTAGAAGGCATTTTATATGCAACATGCATTTTTCCTGTGGAAATATGTGATCCTGACAAAGGTAAGTAGAGAATAATGATGTCTTTGCTGTTTTCTGTACCTCACTGCAGTATCACGCTGAAGGCTGGAGCAGTTCTGTATAATTAGCTGAAACCTAAGCAGCAGGTTGCTCCTCAGAGAAACTCTGTGTAGTGATTGACAGTCAAAAAGTCTGTTCATGGCCAATGCCATCTGCAGATTCATTTTTTTGAATACAGTCTAATTTTCAGAACTTTCAGATAGTGACTGCTCTTGAGCAAGAACTAGCTTGCTTCAACTGGATGTCTGGAATGGGTTGGTGGTTGTGTCACCAATGAATGAGGGCAAAGAAGCCCTTCCAATCTAAGACAACTATGTCAGTCACAGCCTTAAAGAGTTTTGGTTTATAAGATAACTATTAGCACAAGTGAGTGGGGAATAAAAGAAAAATGTGTGGAAACAAAACCAAGGCTTTCTTCCCAGGGCTCTGCCATGTCAATGGAGGATTTTTCTGGGTTATTCTGCATCATTTGTGGACATGATTCAGAGAAGATGTAGAGTCATGAGGGAAGCTGAAAAAGCAAATAAAATGAAGTTTCAGAGCAGGGAGCACGCAGGACGGAGCATATTGGAAACTGGTGTGTCGGACTAAACAGCGTCATTCAAAAAAATTACTTAAAGGGAATTTGGCAACAGAAAAAGAATATAATACAGGAGACTCAGATCAGCAAAAGAGATACTGGAGAATTCAGACTCCCTAAAAGCAAGGGGATTAGGGACATATTTGCATCTATGGAAAATGTGATCCCTTTTCTCCTGAACATTAGAGGTGATCTCATTTAATTTGAGAAAAGTTGTAAGATCTCATTGTGAAATACTGATATAAATGCCAGCAAAGGCAGAGTGATAGTGGTCACATTTCAGTCCAGAGACAGATGTTTCTTTCACTTCCTATTAAAAATTTCAGCTTGGATGACAATAAAGTCAGGCTTTTCAACAGCAATTTTCACTCAGATGTATACTTGTCTTTGAGGATCTCAGCAGCCTTTGCGCAGAGTAACCCGAGATTCACAACACAGTTACAATGTATTTTGTCCTAATTGATTAGATAGAAATATTAAGTGTCTTGATCAAGCCATAAATCAGTGGCATATCCAAGAATTGGACTTTTGGAAGGTGAATATTGGTTCCTGCTGTATTAACAAACCTATCTTTGAAATTCAGTCCGTTTCTTGCAAAACTCTGTATGGGTGCAATAGTTAATCTGAACTGAAGGCTGAATGGAGGCTTATTACAATGTGTACATATTGCTACCATTTCATCTTTTTGCATCATTTTGCATCTTTTGGAAAAGATGTAGTTCCTCTATGAGGCAAAGTATAAGAAACTGGTAATTCCTGAGATGTTGGCCTTGTCTGTACGACTTGTGTGGTTCTGTCATCAGCTGTGTGGTGATACAACTATTTTTTTAACAGTTTAACAGACATATACAAGTAGACACTTTGTTACAAAATAAGAAACGCTAAGGCAACAGCTCTCTACAACTACTTTTGGTTGGCTTCATTAGGATTGAATGAATCTATTTTAACTAATACTTGATACAATTCTAGGTGGTGATTTAGGGACCGTGTGAGGCAAGATTACTTCACAGTGCTTTTTCATTTGTCAGATCAACCACATGTCTTCATTTCAGTGTCGTTTGGGGTTTTTCTCCTTAACAGTTATTTAAAGTCTTCAGAAGAGCTATTTAACTAATAACTTTTGTGCTCATCTACTTAACTTCATTCTGCAGTTGCTTTTAGGATACTTTCGGGTGTGTTACAGTGTGCCAAGTACTGCTGTGCCCTAACATTTTCAGAGCAGCAGGACACAGGTTGGAGTGGAGGTGACTGAAAATGTTAAGACAGCAAATCATTGACTGAATGGATTACTACAGCTCCTCTAAAGCCACCATGAGATTTCATTTTTATAATACAGAGATAGTAAATGCAAGTTTAGCATTTTGGCACCAGTAGTGCATCCTACATAGACTGAAATCACTATACATATTTAGTTTATGGTGCATAGTAAAGATGGAGATGGATATGTGTGCTCATATACAGGTATCTATTGGCGTTTATTTATGTATTTACAAAAGTTTAATGCATACTCGATAAAATATTTTTTAAATATTGTGGAAGGTGACTTACAGGCATAATTAAATGAGCTAGACACTTTTATTGTTACACATGTACAATATGTCACATATACTACATATCCGTATGAATACATTCTACATATGTACATATATATACATATATGTCACATATGTCATATATGTTATCTTTTTGGTGAAGACTTACAAAGGATAAAAATACTGTTTATAGTAATAGAAGTGAGATGTACAACACATCTTTTTGCTTCTCATTAGTTGTAGAATGAATTGATACGTTCGATACTGAAACAGGCAAAAGCAGAACCACTGATCCCTGTGTCATTTAGACCGTGCGTTTCAGTCAGAGCATCCACAGCACTATTCCCAGCAGCTCAGCAGCCCAAATTCCCAGTGGCAGGTGGGGGACTGGCAGGCAGCTCTGTGGTCTGTCCCTCCACTGTCCCTCTGCCGGGCTGCTTTGCCTCCCCCTGTTCCTCTGGGGTGTGAATCTGCCTCAGCAACGCAGAGGAGATGGATACAGAGATGGTAAATAAAATGTTTAAGTTATTGAGGAGTCAGTTTCCTAGCAGACTAGAATTTGTTACCTTTTATTCGTACTTTTCTGCAGCTCTCTGCTTTTATCATCACCCTGATGTCCTTTAGGGAGATGTCCATTGTTCACTCCATCACTTTAAATACTTCATTTTGGAAACATGGCAAAATCAGCCTTCCAAAATCAGAAGTCATTGTGTTCTTGTTGAAATCAATGGGAGTTTCTCCATTTACTCACTGGAGTAAGAATATCATTCCATTTCATTATGGCTAGACAATTCGTAACCTCTTACATTATCACAAAATAGTTTTTCAAGTAATTTTTTCTTCCACAAACCACCATGGTGTTTTTTAAACAAACAAACAGCATCCTGTCTTGGGAGGTGTTATGTCTGTTGTTCTCGTTACTTTGCTGTATTAAAGTGTATCTAGGCAGGCATGTAAAATAGCATAGTGAATAAACATATTCCATTGTCACGAAAAAGGCAAAATATCTTGGTTTAAATTTTTACATTTGTTCATTTTTAAATGCTTCATAGACATATATTTGTTCTTGAAGTATTCCAGTCTCCATCAAAACATAAACTCCAATAAGATATAGAAGATTAAAATCTCTGTACTCAGGTTCCTTTATAACTCAAGAAATCCATCCAGTAGTTGGTTAGTAACCGTCAGGCATTGCCACAAGGTGAAGCTGTTTTTTGAGAAATTTAGTTAACGTCTCTGCCAGACTTTCTATAACAAGGCTTTACAGGTAATCTTGGACAGAAACTGCTCAGGCTGCTACTTGGGGAAATCAGTTTATCTGTCAACAGATGTATCAAGGTACTGTTCCCTATTTGTTTGGGTCACACAGATTGTATATCCGTTATTTTGTGGGCACCTTGCTACTTGTGTGCAGAGCTACAGTCTGTGTCAGGGTCCCTGTGGCTGTATGGGGAAAGAGATTCTCGAAATGGAAATGCAGTGCGTTGTTGGTCCAGGCCAAAGGCCTCATTTTGGGGACTGTCAGGCTGTGTTGGTATCCTGAGCTGTTTTATGGCAGATGACTGGTATTTTCTGACAATCAGGTAGTCTGAGACTTTTATTCATGGAAATTATGGATTTAAAGGGGAAAGAGAAGAACTACTTTGTGCACTGAAAACATTCAGAATTAATTATTTTATGAAAGCCAAGCTTGTTACAGAAAAAGTGAAACTCTTCCCATCTCTTTTTTTTTTTTTTTTGCATTCTGTCTGTTTATATGACCTATGGAATTTTGCTAATTAAAAAATCCCCAGTTATTTAGGTTATGCTTGTTGCTGAAGTATTTGGAAATACAGTTTTACTATGAGTGATAACATATTGTGTTTTTGAGCAAAAATTTAATAACCATGAGTGGCATGTTACTGCCTTTAATTTCCTTGTATGGTACAGTATGCAGTTCATGTCCATTTTATGCACTGTATAGCCAAACTTGAGTATACACAAACAGTATGAGGAAAGGGTAATCAATCTGACTGCGTGAAAACTCTGAGGAAATACTGATAAGTAAAACAGCTCATAAATTCTGCATAGAGAATTGTTCACATTCATGGCTCCAAAGATTAAAATTGAGGCTCCTTCTGTCCCACCCGTAAATGACTTTTGGCAGTAAAAATGTACTCAGTAAAAATCCGCTCACAATCCTTATTGCCAATCCATATCTGCCTTCTCTGTATTATACTACATACCAAAAGAATCCATTCTGTATAGACCATTGTTCTGAAATGTTGTATTTCTTTAATGAAATCTTTCTTTTTGAGTTTAGTAATATTAGGTCCTGATAGCTGAATGTTGCTGTTAAGTCAGGATTAAGTGCATGTGATAAATAGCATGAATAGAAGATGTGGAACACAGGGTACAGGCTGTTGGGGGCTGATTTTTCCTCTCTGCAAATATCTTGGGACCAATGGAAAATATCAGGAAAGTTCAAGAGAGTCCTTGCTCTTTTCCTGCATCATAGATCAGTGAAGTCCAGCATTACCATAGAGAGGGGAGCACAGAACATAAACTGAGGGGTTGTTGTTAATTCTGTCTTGTAATTTTTGCATTTATTGAAAACTAAAGCAATATGAGTTACAGC
The DNA here is from genome assembly GCA_013398815.1 of Ibidorhyncha struthersii. Lineage (NCBI taxonomy): Eukaryota > Metazoa > Chordata > Aves > Charadriiformes > Charadriidae > Ibidorhyncha > Ibidorhyncha struthersii. The sequence goes on from VZSZ01003590.1 coordinate 570,322, forward strand.
TGTCAGACTAGGAAAGGGTGGAGGACTCTGCTGGAGATTGAGAACAGACAACACACAGGCAAGAAGTTAGTGTCCAGATATTTTCAGAGACCATATGGAGGTTCCGATCACAGCGGAATTAATCTTACCACATTATAGCCAGTTAAAAGGTTGGTGTCTAGTCTGAGCTAGCTGTCTGGGCTTCTACTATAGCCAGATGGTAGAGATAAATACTTCTTGAGGGAAATTCCTTTCACTTTTCTGAGATGTTTATGTAAAGGTAGAATGACTCGCCCTCTGGAGGTATGTACATCTATTCCTTAATTAAGGGGACATGAACCATCTACTTTAAGTTAACCACCTAATTTTCAGTGTCTAAAATTAGTTAAGATGAATCTACCCCTAGTACGGAAGTTTTAATTGGGAAGATATTCTCTTTTCATGTATTTATTACTTATCATTAGTATTACAGATTGTACATCTGTGTTCCAAAGTACGTTATTTAAATCTTTTGAGGGTACTTTGAAAGCTAGCACAGACATAGCCCTGATAAGGGTGACAGATCTGGGCATGCTTTTATCAGAGGGGCATCCTTTTATTGATTCTTAAAACAGATAGGTGATGTAAAGTTATGAAAAGTCCCTGAGAAGTGGTGAGGAGAAGTGATGGGCAAGCAAAGATAATACTAAAATAAGCAAGTTGCATAGGAAATGGAGATATCTCTGTGACGAAGACATGTTTCACTTTGATATATTGTCACAGCTTTCTGCTTAGTGCTACAAAGATAGTAGAGATAATGGAATGGATCATTATCCAGAACCACTATAATGAATTAGTTTACTGAATATGTGGCAACACAACTGTACATATACACACAAGGAGAAATATTTAACGAGTTGATGGGCAATCGCTGTACTTGCACATGCAGCAAAAGTTCTCTACTATCTCAGCAGCATCTCACTGCAGATTTACACAGCACTTGCATTCAGCTGCCAGCATTATACTCCCTCCTCCACTTGCTGTCACAACTTTTCTGAAGAGAAGGGTGACATTAATCTAGAAACTACTCATATACTTAAAGAAACAAGATCTGAAAACAAGTAATTCAGCCAGTATCAAAAGAGGATGTTCATTAAAGTGTTCTCATACTTTCGCAGAGTATCTCATACATCATTTTAGGAAAGTTTCTCTTGAGGATTACAACCTCCCCCATGTAAGTTGGTTTTCTTCTTGTCAGGAACTGAATGACATTGCTGTAACAGCTACAGCCATTGCTTATGGGGAAGGACTGCATTAAGGAACTGTGGCTGCTGCTTAACAACTTGAAATAAGTAGAAAGGCTTATAGCAAGTGGCAGGGCTACATGCAGCCTTAATCAAGTGTACTATGCAGAGGGTGCTGCTCATTGGCTGTAGTCACTGTAATCTCTCTGGTAAATCCCCTCTTGAGCTGTAAGCTACTTTGCTTGGCAAACTGTCTTGAACTAAAGATGTTTGGAAAGCACTGGAGCTGCCACCTGCCTAACCGGTCTGCTATTTTCACTTTGGACATTGTTCTTGCTGTCTTAGCTGGCGGGGATCTGCAGATTGTTCTGAGTATGCCCCGCAGATGTGTGTTGCTACTGCCAATTTGGTTGCCACCATTCGTGTTTCAAAACAGACAGCTCCCAGAACACAGGTGAAGAACCTTGTACCAGAGTAAGAAACAGAAGGCTTCAGGCAAATTAGGACAATATCCTGCAAAACAGAGGGCAACAGGTAGCTAAATGCTTGCCATCCAAAAATACGAACACTTTGTTGTATCAGTGCTACAGGTGTATGGGAAATAAGCCTATTAAAAGGGTGACTGATTTGCGCGTCTGAGTTTTTAAGGTACTTAAAACTTTCACATTGGATAAGATAAAATTTGGGACTGTCAAGTTCACTAGACACATTTAAAAATCTAAATCCCAATCTTTTTTATATTTGTGCTAGTTTCTTTTAGAGGCTCTGTCTGTAGTTTTTGTCTTCCCATGCTCGTAGTTTATTCATTTTCTCTGAAACAGCTACTTTCTAGGTCTGAATGTAATGCAATAACTTGGTTTATCCCACCAAGGGGACAGACAAGGCATTTTTCTAATGAACTTCCAACAACAGCTGTCATTTTGAGCTCTTCCACAGACAGCAGAGAGAGGGGCATCTCCACAGATGCCCCTAAACTTGAATCACCCTTAGGAGGTGCTTTTCTCTCAATCGCATATCAAGAGAACCTGCGCTAATTTAGTTCCTAAGCTGGCACCTACAGTTAGCTGCAATGAATGTGGGGCTTTGTTCTTAAACATGGGATTTGCTTCTAGCAGCTCGCTCAGCTCACCTTATTCATCTCTTTTTTTTAAAAGGGTTGCTTACACTTCCATTCAGTGCAATCCAACTATTGCAGAAGGGTCCAATCTGAAGTTTTGTACAAAAATCAGTTAGTTTAGGAGTATTTTGTATGCCCAAAGAATTTGTGATAGTTCTGAGAGGATCATCTATAAGACTTTTTAGTATCAATAATTTCAATAGCTTACTTGGCCTGTTGGTCAGTGGAGGATAGTCACCATTTGTACCTGACATTGTTCCTCTCATAGTTTCTTAATCATGCAAAACACTATGGATCACCCTAAATAAAGTGCATTACACTATGTAATTTTTTTTCTTGTCTCCCTCATTACATTAGAAGCGAGAATAAAACAGTTTAACTCAGAGAAAAGCAAATCACCGAGTTGTTAATATTTTGTGTTCTTTGGAATCAGTTTTAAACCACGAATGTTATTTAAATGGTAGCAGGCTGAACTCAGTCCTTTTTACAATTCCTCTGAAATGTGTTGGTTGCTGATGTGAAACCAGTGATGTTTTTCCCTTCCTGTCTGCTGTGGCAGCTGTGGTACAGCTATTGTACAGCACAGCTTATTCTTAAAGGGACTCCTTTTCTTGCATGAAGTCTTCTATTGTACCTGTTTTCAGGGTGTTTCTTAATGGTTCTTCTAAACTAACTTTTTAAGGCTAAAGAACCTACATCGTTTAGCTTCATGATAATAAATTTGACAATGTCTCAGGTAAAAATGTAGCAGACAGTTCAGTTAAAAATAAACTTATATGTTCTGCCGTCATAAGCCATGAAATCCAAGCACTCAAACGAGGATCAGTGATGCTAGATGCTGTGCAAGTGGGATAGTGATCTAAATTCCATTCTAAACCACTTGTGATGTAAAAACAGCCTCAAATAAGTGAGGAGAGAGGCAAGCAGCTCACAGATAAATGGATTTTTTTATCTATGTTTATGTTAGAACATAAATGTTTAAATGTTGAACTTCTTTTGGCCTTGCTGTAGTATGCTAACTTATTTCTTGTCAGACACCACAGCAAAAATCACTCTTCGGAAGGGGCAGAGTGAGCCTAATAATAGACTTCCAGAGCCCTAAGGATGGGGTGAAGAAAGCGTGTATATTTGGGAGAGGATTGGATGAGTGAGCAGCGGGGCCCTGCTATTGCTCTGCAGACAGTGGCACAGTGTTAGCAGCTGACAGATATGCAAGGGCTTTGTCTGTTTGAAAGAGCTTGAAGTTAAAGGCTAGAAATTTGAACTCAACTCAAGTGAATCAAAGGAAGGATGTTCAGAGAGATGGACAAAAAATTCTTCACAGCTGTCTCTTCTATTTGGCATGCCCTAATTGCTGTGATTGTTTTTTATGCAGTGCTTTGATGATTAGGGGAATCTTTTCCAAACAAAGTACACATTGAGGCTGATACTGCAAAGTTATCTGGATCTGTTTGTATGAAAATGGCTGCAACACAAATGCCACAGTCACTGCATTCACTTGCTTGCCCAGGCAGCCAGAAATTTTACTTTCTCATTGAAAGAGAGCTTTTCTTCCTAACTCCACAGGAGGGAAGAAGCAGAGAAAGCAGAAAATTAGTACAAATTCTCTTCTGTTATTCTTTGCTATGTCTGCGAGTCACTGAGCTTACAACTAGTATGTCCCTCCCAAAGATTTCGCTGGCAACTTGTAAGGCTCAAACTAATAAAAGGGATGCTAAAGAGGGGTGTGCAGGGAGGGAGGATGCAGACCCTGAGGAGACAGGAGGGAATCACAGCTACAGAGGATAGGGCTGTTCACCCCAGCGCTCAACAGAAAGGTTCCCACACAGTGTGTGTGATGAGGGTGTGCATAGACACAGTCCAGCAGCTTTTCTAGTGACTCCATGTGCATGTAAGAATTCATCTTTTCTGTATTACTGCTCATAGACCTTATGATGTTAATTCTGAAAAATGCAGCATAGACATTTGAAAAGGAAATTAGAGCTTGACTCTTATCTGATGGTGTACCAGAGTAATTCCACTCATTTATTGGAATGTTTTACACTTGTGTAACTGACCTAATTAGAGTCAGGATCTAGCTAAATAATGAGGTAAGTATAATGACTTTTGCTATGGTTCTTAAAAAAGTTATCAAAGGTTGTCTCAGAAATATGCTATGAACCATCTATAAAAATCTACCACCAAAAGAAAGAAAAAAGAACTTTTTTCTTTCACTTTTCCATTAGCTGGTGTTTATACGAAATGAAGAAAACTTGATAGTTTCTTGACAAGTTAAGGAAAGGGTATATAACTTGCAGAGTAATGAAAATTTATCTCATGGTCTACATAACAACACTGGAACCAGACACTCTGTTCTTTGTAGGAGGATGTTGTTTCTGACTGCTCATTTATCCTTACACAGAAGACCCGGATTATGGTCTCATCTCCCGCTCTGGAAAAGCTAGATGGGGTGGTTTCTGAAGCACATCAGTGAGATGTTGGTTTGGTTGGCAAGGATGACTTGGGAACAGCACCAGATGAGTAATCTTCCCTCCCTGCCTTCAGGGGATGAACATTTTCTTCACCCTGCACTTCCAGTCCTTGTTAGGCCACTCCTGACAAAGTAGGGTTGTGGGAAGCGTTGTTGGCATGGGCTTCTCCACAGGAGGCTTTGGCTCCAGACCTTTTGGAGAACCAGGGATGCTGTCAGAGCAGGTTTCTTTTCCTGCCACTAGTGAAAATTTCTCCAGCAGTATAATCTGTATCTTTGGGGTCCTTAACATACAGGAAGGTGGCTGACTGCAACCTTTGCAGTTTTAGTCATATCTGACTGGTATGTGAGCATTCATTGGCGCTTTTCTAAATACTACAGTAGCAGCATTAGTAGTATGCTGTTTTCAAAAGAGTAATAAGAAAATATGGTTTCCATGTACATTTTAAAAATACCTATTTCAGCTACAGACTTATCTGAGGATAGTTACACCAGCAGGAGACTAAAGTTCTACAAAGCTCATGAAGTATGTCTGATATTTATAAAGCCAGTTAGCACCTTTTCCCCATTACTCATTCCTATTATTCCAAATTGTCATAGTCCCTCTAATAATGATACATTTTTATAAAACATGTTGCCCATGAAAACAGGGGTGGAGTCTGTTTTAATAGTACTTTGTACCTTTTGGTGATTGCTTGCTCAGATCTAATGTCTAACCAGGGGTGAGCTCACACTGCAGTCTTCCTTGAGAGTCTTTTTTTTTTTTTTTTGCCTGGCTGCCTATTTCCACTTGTAAGGGAAAAAAGAAAAAAAAGGTAATAATGTAAAATCTTTGAGAAATCTCACTTTTCCTTCAGATTTGATTCATATTAGCCAGAATGTTCAAAAGCTCTTAGGTATGTACATCAATGGAATACAATACCATAAATCTATTTGCATTAGGAAATCAATTTAAAATCTAATGTCAGAGTAGTATATGTGTAAGGAGAAAAAACCCAGTCTGTTTTCCCTCTCCCTCATTGTAGGCCGTCTTGTCTGTATATAGTATCCACACTATATATGGAGATGTATATGTATCGGTATAACTGTATGCATATATATTATACATATATGTAGTCTCTACAGCTTTTACAGTTCAGATTTTTTCTATCTTCCTCTCAGCTGCTTTGCTATTTATCAGATTTCCTAAAAATGTCTTTCCAAGTCTTCGTGTATTTTCTTATATATATGTCTGTCATAATGTGATTTTTATTTTTGGTGTGAATTTTGAAGACCTGAGACTGTTGAGGGAAAACTCACACTCCAAATTTATCTACACTTCATTAAAGTTACGAAAGTATCTGGCTAGTGGAAAGTCAAATATTTTCCAAAGCAGTAACAAGAGAAAACTCTTATCTTCAAGGTTTGTATCATTAACCTACAAGCCTCATTCTTTCTGTTATATTTGTCCAAATCAATAGAAATTCCTTCAGCAGTCTGAAGCTCAGACAGGACAAGTGAGACAGAAAAAAAGGGTAGGCAAAGCTGTTTGATTTTTCTTTTCTGTTAGCAGGATAAACCTTAAATATCAAATAGGCATTACATTTTTGACTTTTCAAACCTATCTGTTTTTTTGAGTATTCATTATTTTGCCTATACGTTGTAAAAGTTGTACATAATGCCAACATGAACAATGCTTAGCTAAATAGGCAAAGAACAGCTTTTAGGGACAGCCATTCAATTTTGTATCTAGAAATACAAGTTTTCGTTGTTCAGTTGCACAGTTCCTGTGTTTGAATACAGCGGCATTATGCAAGAAGCCAAAAAAACAAAACAACATTAACCATTTGGCATACTTCATAGCAATTCAGTTGGGGAGGAAGAAGAGAATTTAACGGTCAAAATATTAGAAGCAGCTGTGGATACCTCAAGCAGGTTTAAAACTTTAAGAGAAGTGCATATGGCTTTAAAAGTGAACAGGGAGGAGTGCTGGCATTGGCTCATACAAATTTTGAATGGCAAGGAACATAATATTTCAGTAAGTCTTAGTCAAGCTGTTTTAATTAGCCTACAAAAGAAAAAAGATCGCATGAACTAAAAACATCTTGCACTGAGTGGGTAAACTTGATCAGTTTAGTCTGAATTATTTGGCTTCAGTCTACATGTCTCATTTGATGTTTGTTGGCCTTTGTACAACTGCAGAAGAGTCATGTAGGAGAGAGGGGTTGGAAGTGCTGTAGACTGTTCTTTTTAGAGACATTTGTCCCTCAAATTTGTGTACTTGAGCCAGAGAGTTCAGGGTAACGCTTTGAAAAATAGTGCTTCTTGAACCATAGCCATATTTATCTGGCATGAATTCATATACAGTGGATATAACACTGGCGCAATTACAAAAAAGGAACTGATTACAAAAGTGTATGGAGTGGTGGTTTTAATAGGGTCACAGTTTATTAAAATCATAGCAAGCAGAAAAGGAAAACTCTTCAGAAAATTTTATCTTATTTCTCCTCCCTCCAACCTTCTTCCTATTTATCTATTAACCTATCACTACCTATTTTTTTATTTTAAATCCAAAAAGAAAAAAAGATAGGAGATCTGTAAATGTTTCACCTTTATCAGGCTCTTCAGCCATCAAAAAAATGAAAGTTCTATTGGGCAAACAACCGTTCTTATTAGGGCCATAGTGGTGAAGGCAAGTCCTGGAAGACTAAAATTAATACTGTGTGAAATTCCATCAGTTGTCCTTCCCCAGAATGGCGTACCTCAGACAGCATTCCCCGCATATGTAAAATCTGGAGATACTCTGAAGGTTACCTAGTAGATCCAGCTTTTCCAGCTTTTTAGAGCCTAATTTAAATTGTTGCTGATCTGAGGCCAAAAGTCCAATATATATACACACATACATACATGCAGCTCTGAGTTACAAAAGACTATGGATGTCTGCAAGTGCACAGACACCATCTGACTTGAACTCTTCCTACATTAGCCACCTGCTGCATAAGCTATAGGACTAGTAAAATACAGTTGCAGAAGCATCCTGTTCTTTTTATTTTCCAGACAGAAAAGCATTGCAGCCAATTTTTGAAAACTGAGCGGGAAACAGAAAAGAGGCAATAAGAAAAAACCTCGAGAGATTTGAAGTGTTTTTCCTCATGATTGTTTATGGTGCTGTCAAAAGGTATAATTGTGCTCTTACAGAATAGAGTAGAACTATGTTCCTCCAAGCCATTAGAAAAATTGTTACTTGGAGACAGTCCAAAAATCTATTGCAAATTATGGGTGGACCAGTTTTATCAACTGATTAAAGGAGCAACTGGATCTGAAATTATTTTAAAGTAAATCTCTCATACTCCAAACCATAAAGTAATTCACTCTTAATTCCAAAATATATTTGTAAGAATTGAAGATTTCTGGTTTTGTTTTTTTTTCTGGATTTTCTTTTTCTTTTCCCTTTTTTTCTGGTGTTTTCTCAGTAGAGATTTGGTATTCTTGCAGGTTTTTTTAAACTTGGCTTTCTGTAACTCTTAAGGGGCTTCTCCAGATGTTGAATGCTCATTAAAATGAATTCTGTTCCAGTTCAAAAGTCTTTGGAGAAGCACCGAGTAAGGCAACAGTCCATTGATTCCCTCATATTAGACTCAGTGTTGGGTTCATTTCATGGACTTAAGTTCAGCAAGTAAAAATGTGCAGCTGTTAGCTCATTTCTCAACACTGCTTTTGGCCAAAGACGACTTTTATGTACTATTGCAATTACTTACAGTTTTTTTGTGGTAAAGATAAAGGATGCTCTTTGCTTCCTTCAATCATTATTGAGTGAATCTGGTGCACCAATGATGAATTGCTTTTAAATCCACACTGACACAATTGAGTTTTCTGCCATTGGTGAAAGAGGTTTGAAACAACAACACGACCAGACTTTGCTGACTGCTGAGTAATTTCAGCATGTTTAGGTTGGCTTGTTTTTATGTTTGGAAGAAGGAAGAAAGAGAACAAGAGTCAACTTTAAAATTCATTTTAAGAGCAGGGTAATCCCACATAAAGTAAGAACTTGTTACAATGGAAGGAAGTAAATTCAAGAACACAGAGCTTATATCCTACTTCCTTTGCTTTTTACACCGGCACATAGTAATTTAATATACTGTACTAAAGAAGTGGATAGGGGAAATGTTGTTTTTTTTTCCTAGGGAAGACAAATATTTGTTTTTCAACTTTGATAATTAACTGCAACTGTGTTTTTTTATGTAATACATGCATAGTTAATCAGGTGTGTAATTTTTGCATTAGTAGATTGTTCACTCTGGTAAACTGCTTTATTTTTAACCAAATGCTTTTCCATCTATTAAAACAAAGTGATTCGTATTATCTTGGTAAGACCACGATAATGCCAAGGGAATTGTCCCTTTTAAAACACTGCATGTTAAACAAGCTTCTAGAGTGTAGAGCTAAACATGACAGATTTACAATTAATATTCAGATTTCAATGCCAATTTTAAGTAATCCCCCTGTAAAAACTACAGATTTTTGATTTGCATGTGAATTTTATTTTAATCTTGCTCTTTGATGACCATCAAAAGAAAAAACCCAGTTCATGCTACAGCTATTTCCATCAAATGGAAATAGTCATGAAAGGAGGCTTCCTTTTTTCCTAGTAACTGCATCTTCCCTGGGCTGCTCATGCGTCTTTACTCACTAACGCATCTATTATCATAACCATTGTAAACTGGGTAGTGTGCTAATCAGCATGTCTTATTTGTTAAATCTTTCAGTACACTAGATCTCATTGCATTAGATATTATTTACTTTTGGTCTTTTATCATTGAAATGGGAGTTTACAATAGGTGGAAGAAGGGGCTGACTGCTTGGGAGGAATACAAGAATGCTGTCAGGGTATGCAGGGAGGAAACAAGGAAAGCCAAGGCAGCCTTGGAATTGAACCTGGCGAGGGATGTCAAGGCCAACAGGAAGGGTTTCTTTAAGTATATAGGAGACAAAAGGAAAACTAGGGAAAATGTGGGCCCGCTGTTGAACGAGACAGGTGCCATGGTGGCAGATGGTGCAGAGAAGGTGGAGCTGCTAAATGCCTTCTTCGCTTCTGTCTTCACTGTTGGGGCCAGTCCTCGGGAAACCCAGACTTTGCAGGTAACAGAGAAAGTCTGGAGGAAGCAAGACTTTCCCTTGGTTGATGAGGAGCAAGTTAGAGATCAGTTAGACAAACTAGACATCCACAAATCCATGGGGCCTGATGGGATGCACCC
>VZSZ01003590.1:581217-677129 GCA_013398815.1 Ibidorhyncha struthersii
TGCTGGAGAGGGTCCAGCAAAGGGCTACAAAGATGATTAGGGGATTGGAACATCTTTCATACGAGGAAAGGCTGAGGGATTTGGGTCTCTTTAGTCTAGAGAAAAGAAGATTGAGGGGGGGATCTTATTAATGCTTTCAAATACTTGAAGGGAGGATGCCAGGGGGATGGGAGCAGTCTTTTTTCAGTGGTGCCCATTGATAGGACGAGGGGTAATGGGCACAAGCTTGAACATAGGAAGTTCCATCTTAACATGAGGAGGAACTTCTTTACTTTGAGGGTGGTGGAGCACTGGAACAGGCTGCCCAGAGAGGTTGTGGAGTCTCCCACTCTGGAGACATTCAAAACCCGCCTGGATGCTGTCCTGTGCAACCTGTTGTAGGTGACCCTGCTCTGGCGGGGGGGTGGACTAGGTGATCTCCAGAGGTCTCTTCCAACCCTGACTATTCTGTGATTCTGTGATTCTGTGATTCTGTGAAATGAAAACCTTTGGATTTTCCTATTGGGAAAGAATACAAATTCTTGTGATGTAAAATATACAAGATGCTTCTGGCTGGCTGACTACAGGCAGCATTGGAGGACACTCTTAAAGGCCTATTTGGCACAAAGAAAGTTGGAATGCGTACAGAAAGAAAAGAAATTGTTGAACTAAAAGGACTTACACTTAGAACAATGTACAAAGTATGGCAAAGCCACCTAAAATAAAGACATTTAACCTTAAGGTAGAAAACGTGTTTTAAAAATAGCTTTCCTATAGCTTAACCCATTTTCATGGTTTACTGAGAAAAGTATTTGATTGCTCAGTGAAATCTATGGTAAATTCTTAAGGCACTCCTACAAATCAGGCCAGTATTCATTAGCCCTGAAAGACTAAACATTTATCTACATGGATAAATTACCACAATGCTAGTTACCACTAATCCAAGCGTTCAGATTTATACTCTTTGCTGTCCTGTGGTCACTCCATGTGCACGTCTTTTATTCTAATGCAAAGAATATTAACCAGCAGCTTACTTCACAGTAGCTGGTTCTTGTTCCCAACCTTAATTATAAATATTACTTTGGTTTTACCAGGGCACACGGAGTGGATGGGAACCACTGTTACTGTAACTGTCACTGATATCAAAAGCATTTTTCTAGTGACTTCAGGGGGGCCTGGATTAAAGCAAATATGAGATGGGGCAAAATTCACACCACACCTGAGATCACTTTGGGCTGAGTATTTTATCTGTGAGTACATCTGGGAGCCAGGCATGTCCAAGGACAGAATCTGGTCCTTTAACTCTTTGCCAGAAGGTAAGGATTTGAAAATCCCAGTGGCCTCACAGTTGTTATTCATTCTAATGAAACTATCCTGGCACTTAGAGAATTTATTTATAACATATATTAGGAGTTGTCTTTTTTCTTCAGAAGGCCGCACATGTGCACAGCAGCAGTCTTATGGTGGTTGGCAGGTATCCTTGCCTCACTCAAGCATCAAACTGTTGCTTTTTTGCCTGAAATTCCTGCACAGGGGAAGATTATACTCATGGTTGCCATCTGGTTGGCCACGTTCTTTTGTTTGCAGTCAGCAGGGAAAATCTGTATCAACTGGATAAGGAAAGTTTTTGAAACCTGATCTGACTGCACTGCTTGTTGTGTGTACTTCAAATCATTATCAAGTTTCTTTAAAAAAGTATACTACTTAAAAAAGTATACTACTACCTGCATTTCAAAACATGTAACATCTTAACATAATAGACTGGAGTGTGAAGATACTTTTAATATATCTACTCAGGAGATGTAACTTCCTTACAGGCTAATATACTTGCAAGACTTTCTTCCCTGATTTGGACAAGGATTTTTTTTCTGATAAATATTAGGATATAATTTTCCCTTTTGCACTGTCTCTTTTGGTGAAACCTGTGTTTTTCCAGACTTCAGCAGGGCCTAACACTGAAATTTTTGCTCCTCAGGTGTTCTTTGTCAACTGTAAGGGCATGATCTTTGAATCAGCACACAACTTTCATTAGCCCAATGTGTATTCTTTATGGCATCTGTTATTCTTAAGCAAATACTTTTGAAATTAGTTACGACATGCCTTCTTAAAGTCTCTTTCCGTGATTTTACTGCTTAGATTGACGTCAATTTATCAAAAAGCTATTTTCATTTCCTTTCCTGTCAATGTATGGCATCTGCTTTGAGGATACATTTCAACACACTGCTGTGCTGCAGAAGTCTGTACATCTCCATGACACTCTACTTTCAGTCTTATGGAGAGAATGTTGGAGTACATCATTGCTTGCATGACCTTTTGTGTACATCAGGATGCTGGGAAATGCAGGTCTCCAGTCACTGAATGGCACTCTGTAAAAGCTGAGCAGCTCTGTGAGGCCTTGGTGTATTGCAAATTCCGTAAGCTTAATAATTCATAATCCTGCCTAAAAGACCTTGGAGCCAAGTCTTTTCCTATTCCTCAGCCAAAGAATAAAACTATTCCTGACAATTTTTGCATGCCTTCCTCCTGAACAGAAGGAAAACTGCAAATTTCACGGAGACGGTCATTGCAGCAAATTAAAAGGGCTGACAATCTTTGACCCCTATAGTAGCCTTGGGATGGAGCAGTAGTTCAGTTTCTCATTACTTCGGGCCATTAAAAGATGGTCTAGCTCACCTCGCTGCAGATGGGAAGATGGATGACCTTAGCAGGCATCAGCCCTTTCAGAGTTCCTGTGTGCTTATGACATGATTCCCTCTCTACCACCCACTCACATCTGTTTAAAGATTTGGTGTAATTTCATATATCAGCACAACTCCAGAGACAGCTCAGAGCTTCCCTTCATGGTATCTTGTGAGCTAGAATGAGTTGCTTTGGCACCTCCTATACTTGCTCCCCACTCAACAGAAAATAAAAGAGGCCTCAATAAAGATGTTGGCTGCTTTTCTGGTTTTTGTCTGTCCCCTGCTGAGAACCTCTGGGGAAGCTGGCGTTGATCTTGGAGTTGGAGCTAGTTGTTTGGGTCACTAACCCTAATTTAGGCTTTCTAAAGCAGACTTCCTGAAAGGCAGCATGAGGCATTATGCATTATAAACAGCATGGTGATGGTCTTTAAAACAAGCAAGCTGGTATGCTTTGGGATGAGTCTAGATGTCTCACTTTATATGAAGTATTTCCTCTTAAATCAATAATGTAGTGTTTTGGTTTCATGCATTTTTATTTTACTTTTTTTTTCCTTTACATGGGAGAGGATATAACACTGACCCTTGCAGAAACCCACTACAGACACTCAGTGTTGATTTGTTAGCTGTCATTTAGCCAAATAGTAATCCTTTTAGAGTGTGGCAGAGATGAAACATGGCTCAGATATTAAATGGGACAAAGAAAAGCATGACTGAACAAAGGAAGTTACATCTAAACATGAGGAGGGACTTCTTTACTTTGAGGGTGGCAGAGCACTGGAACAGGCTGCCCAGAGAGGTCGTGGAGTCTCCCACTCTGGAGACATTCAAAACCCGCCTGGACACCGTCCTGTGCAACCTGCTGTAGGTGACCCTGCTCTGGCAGGGGGGTTGGACTAGATGATCTCCAGAGGTCCCTTCCAACCCTGACAATTCTGTGATTATTAATTCTGGATTTTAAGTTCCCTTGTTCCAGTTTTCTTTTTTACCACAAATGATACTGGATTATGAACAGTCCTACTCTTCTTGAATGATTATGGTCTTCGTTCTCCTGAGTGGGCAGGTGAAAAAGATGGTGTAATAGATACCAACTGGTTATGCTAAATCTTTCATTAGTATCTATCATTATAGTATTTTTTCAGATGTAAGAGTTGAGGAATGTATGGGTTTGACCATTTTGGTCAACTGGCATTTTCTGCCTGATATGTATCGCTTCTCATGCTGCTGTTAGATATAGGAGAAAGATGCTTATAGGCTGGCCTCATCTGTTCATTTAAGAACATTACTCCTAGTTCGAGTTATAGGGCTTTATGTAGAAAACCACTCAGGCATGATCTTATTTTTAAAACTGAAAGTCCCGTTTTTGATTTTAACAAGGCTGGGCTGATGCCCAAGAAATTTTATCAGACATCTTCCCCAAACCTTTTTTATCCTCACAGGTGTTTTACACCTTACAAGTCTCGCTGAAGTCAACATCAGGTTCTCTTCAGCACACATGAAAATTGGGAAGGCCAGTAGTGAAGATTAAAACTTTGGATTAGGAACTACCCTTGACAACACATCTGTATACTTAAAAAGATCAAAATATCAATGTCTCTTTAAGAAAGCTACCTGACATTATGCAAAATGCTTTTATAAATGTAAGTCTAGGAAATTCTCTGGCAATTACTAAAACTGTGTGGCTTGTTATGGCTTTTAACTAGCAGATCCTGCTGGATATATAGTGTGTGCAGTAAATTTATCAAGAAAGAGCGACTTAATTTTATTTCTAAAATTCAAATGATGCTGTATTCAGTTACATCTATTTCAAATGTACACATTGGCCAAGTTGTTTCATGATCAGCCTATGAACCACACCTCTTTCAAAGACTACCTAGCACCCACATGGAGTCATGTGCAATGAATCATGCACTAGTGCTGTTCCACCTGCATTTTCTGGATAATGATTAGCCTCCAGTCCTACTTTTACAAACACTTAAGCATTGTTGTTCTGCTTTTGACTCTTCTTACCCTCAGTCTTGAGCTAGCACAAGTATTTGTGTAGTCAAGTAGATAAATAGATCAAAATTCATAGAATTACACCAGAAGTTAAATAAAAAATATGATTTAATCTGGATCTGTTCTCTGGTACTGTTCACAGATTCTTGTAACAGGAGATGAAGGGAGTAGTAAGTGGTGGGTGTATGAAATGGATGGGACTCTTGAACCAGTTGTCAGTTTACATCAATTTAAAACATTCCTTAGGCTAGGGTTCAATAGCCTCAGATTAAAACCAAAAAGACCAGAGATAAATAGGGGAGGCTCTTTATGACAGTATTTATGTCTCTGATGGACAAGAAACTACTTTTTGAAAGTACTGTGGGTAGACTTGAAATCGCTCTAGTGTTACTTCCTAAATTTATCTAGAGTCATTAGAAGATCATCTGCTAATCAGACAGTCTGAAACTGAATATCCTTGATTTGGAAATTAAGCATTAGATTTATAAGCCCATGGGAGAGGGAAGGAATATGGAAGAATTAAATAAAAAAGGAATTCTACTGACACAGGATACTGAACATTGCAAGCTTTTCATAAAATGACTTCCAGATGAAATTACAGTTCTAAAGGGTCAGGAGTTAATTCTGTCTGTGCCGATTTACCTATTGGAGTAACTAAATGACCAAAGCATGGCTATTTCTGGGATGGCATATGTATTTCTATATGCTAATATATATGCACCACACATATTTCTTACATATATATTAGTGACTGACCTGACGATCTATTTGGTAGTAGACTTAACAGATAATGTTGTCCCACCTGTAGACTCTATGTAGTCAACCCTATGAAAAGATGTAGCTATTGCTGCCAATACATGCCAAAACTTATGCCTAAGATTATAAATGGGATGTGATGTATACACATAAAGCTGAAAGAAGAAAATCAGGCAGATGAGAATTACACCAGTTATAATTACCTCTGTATCAGAACTACCACTCTCTATTCATTTGCGCACACATTCATAGCCATGGAAGCACTTTGGGATGATTAATAACAAAATGGCTTAGATATTGTCAATATACATCATACTTGAAGAACAGCATTTATGCCCTCATTCAAAACAACGCAGGTAGTTTGTTTCTTAGAATATGTTTCTAGGTCTTTTTATGGCCTTTATAATTGCTGTACGAGCATATCTGACACATAAGAATGTAAAAATGTTCTGAAAGAGTCGGGTGGTATTATAACCTTCACTTACTGAGTTCTCACCCTCTGCCAGTTACCCACAGAACTGTTATTACTTTTCTTTGTTTCACCAGAATCATCCTCTCTGATAACTAATTAATTCCTCTTCCAGCAGCCTCTAAGCTTCCTTTAAATGTCTTCTGTCCCTCTAGCCAGTTTCAAACCCACTTTTGTATAAGGTCCAATTAAACTACAGACTTTGTCTGCATAACTTTTAAAGATTTTTTTCTCAAAATAGCCAAGGAGAAAGAGGGGACAAGTGCAGCTTCCTGAAGATTTTCTTCCTGCTGCGTGCAAATTGTTTATGTGGCTGCAGTGTCCATCAATGAGAAGCAGCTTATTTAAGATCAGGACTTCAAAAGGTAACCATGAGAACTAGAATAAGCAGAGCTGATGAACATGAGATTCATAATGTCTCAAATATTAGGCACAAAGATTAAGAAGGTATTTATAGTTTGCTAATACAGATGACTTATAATGTATGTTTAGGTGTATGATGAATGAAAGCTGCCTGATAACTTTTTTTTTTTTACAACAAACTAGAGTTGATCCTGTAGTAGGTTTCAGAATTTAAGGATAATTTTTTTTTTGTGGAACTGACATATTTAAACTAGCAATATTACATTAATACAGTGTTGTACATTCATACAATTTATAGGAAGCTATGTAAAGAAAGGAGGAATGTTAAATCCTGCTTTAAATAAGAAACATAGTGATGCTTCAAACGAAAAAAACACACTTATTTGGAAGGAAGGAAATATTTTAGTTGACTGACAATTTCTCTTTTAAATTAGTTGCAAACAGAATGAAAAGCAGGTATGTGCTTTTGTCTGGGAAACATGAAGGGAATTATTTCAGATCATTAAGAACAGGTCAGAAATTTCCTTGACTAATTAAATTCTTCTCTCTCTTATTATTATCCATTTTATGAGAGCTATTAAGCAGATTTATGAAATGAATAATTCTTTTGAACTTTTATTGCTAAATCAAGTTGAGATATCTCCAAAGACAGTAGAATTATTTTTATTGTTAATATTAGCTTTTAGTATCATCTGACCAGACATCAGCTCATTTTCTTCTGCTCTACCCCAGGTTTCTCTTTTTATTGTCCATATGACGATTTACTTAAGAAACTCTCACCTTTTTCAATTCATTTGCTTTTTCATTCACTCAGTACCTCTTTTTCTTCACTCTTGAGATCCCCTGTTTCTTCTGAAACGTTCTCTGGCTATGTTCTTTATCACATCTCCTCCACCCTGTACACTGTCCCTTTCATTTTCTCCTCTCACACCTCTCACCTTCTCATTCACCTTCATGGTGTGCCTGAGTGAGGAAGAAGGATGGCGAGGTGTTTATGGACATGTGCTTTTGAGGGGGAAAGAGCATTTTTGATTCTTTAAGAGCTTTAATATTCCCCTAGCATGTCAGTCTAAGGGGAGAATTATACAATCTTGGAAGTAGTTTTAAAAATACAAAAGAGAGAGAAGGAGTACGGTGGACTTTGGCTTGTTCAGATTTTTCCTATTGAGTTTGTTTGGAGGCTCCTGGACTGGTTGGCAGGTGCTACCTCTTTGTCCAACTAACAGAAATATTCTATTCCACTCTTCATCACAGACAGAAACTGCGTGACAAGTATGTTATGAAATTAAACAGTTTTCACTTAAAAACACAACCCTTATGAGCGTAAAAGAGTTTTTAACCACCAAATAATATTTATGATCTATAATGTTCATACAAATATAAAGAATGTGCACTGTGAAGTGGAAATATCATTAAATTATGTATCAACATAATTTTTTGAATGCAGATATTTGTTTAGACTGTGGTAAAAATAATGCAAAAATCCTGTATGAGGTTTGGGCACAGAATGTAGTTACTTTATTTTGTTAGAGGTACGATTAGGAATCATGGAACGGAGAGAAGAAAAGGCTTGAAGCGGAACTGAATAAATTAAATAGTCAGTCAAATGCAGAAGTTTCTTTCCAGGAGGTGGAGGAGACAGTACGGAAGGGGAATTAATCCCATTCAGTGGCTAAACAAAGAGAGGTATTGGAAAAAGAAGACATCTGTTGATTAAGGAGAGCATAGATTGGCAAGAGATGAAGTGGGACAACTGAAGGAAAACTTTTCTAGCATCTCAGAGGAACATACTTTAAATGATATTTTGGAATGGAACAGACTGAGGATTGCAATGCGTTTTGATCTGAATATGGAAAGTTGATGCCAAATTAGGAAAAATTTAACTTTCTGGAGTGGAATTTAGTATTAAGGAATGAATATATTCTGGATGAACAGTGAAAAAGGGTATATAGTTTTTTTTGAGAGCTAGGCATGGGGTGGTGAAAGTGAAAACTGAGCAAGATTCTGGATTTAAGGTAAAGAACCTCAGCTGGAGGAATCTCCTTCATTAACAGTGTTGATTAACAGTGGCCTGATTTCTAGCTGGTGGGACAATGATTTTTAATACATTAAGCAAATGTGAGGTGATCCCTCTTGACTTGAGGGAAGTGGGAACACTCATAAGGTAAAGGAGTGTGTTTACTACCTGTTTGAGATAATAACCCTTTAAATAGGGGACTTCAAGATTAAGAGCAGTCTTGAAAAAAGCCTAAAGGTAGAAACAAAGAACTAAGTAGTTAAAGTTGAAAGGCACTATATTAACAGTGAGATCACAAATTGGATCACCCCCCAGGGATTTAAGAGAAAAATACAAACAATTTTACCACACTTCTTAGCCAGTGACAGGCATACTTAAGTTTTTCCTCAAAGATTTACTTAAGTGAAATATTCTGTAACTGTGGATGCCTTAAACTCATTCCTTTTGGTTGAACTGAATAGCTATATCCCTGTTTTCTTCTTGGGGTTTTCAGGGATTTGCCTCAGTCCCCAGAAGGTTTTAGTTCTTTGACTAAGCTCCAAACACATCTCAGCACACTGACAACAGTGACTTCAACATGTAGCTATATTTTCTTTTTCTTTCAAGCTATGACAGAAGGAGGACAGGTCTATTTTTATTTTTTTTTCTCTATAGTTGAATATTGTGCTTAAATTTTGTACTTAGCCAAGAAAGAGAAGATATGAGTTTTAGGCTTTTTTCAGTCTGAATGCACAGATCGCCCTTTCTGTGAAGAGTGCCCTAGCCATGCTGCTTTGGATGGGAATATCCACCAGTCTCTGTTGAAGTGCAGCAGAGCCAGGAGCAGAGGGTACTGGGAACATCCTTCTGACGGCACTCAGAAAAAAAATCTTTGTTTCTATTCTGTGAGTGAATGAGAATAGTTTATTTTTTTTTGGTAGGATCAACTTGTAGGAACAAGTGTAAGGTAAATTAGATTTTATTAGGTTGCCGGATGGGAAAAAGTTAACAAAGGGAAGGGACAGGTCTCCCTCCAGGCTACATCTGCTGGCCTGAGCAAGGTCAGTAAGGTGGCTCCCATAATTTGCAGAGCATAGGCCACACAGCACGTAGCTCCTTCTCACCGTGGGGGACTACTCAATACACAGCTTAGGTGGAGAGGGATTTGGTGACTAATTAGAAGGTAAAGAAAACCCATTCCCTTTGTATATGCTTTCTACAATGTGGAGAGGGGAAATCCATGTATTTGAATTTAAGTGTAAGTGATGTGACACCCAAGTTCCTATGCACTTCTAGTAGATGCTTCTACAGAGGACAAAACATGTTCCTGTCAGCTGAATATATTAAAAAAGTCCCCAGCGTAACAATTGTGTCTGAAGGAATAGGTGCCTGAAAGCCAAATATATGAGATAAAAGGATAAGGGCCCTTAAATATTGCTCCTTGTGAAAGTTGGCTTTGCACAGTAAAAGTGAAGGGGTAGACCACCAATGAACAACTTGAGAAGATTTATAGCAAACATTACTTCTGCAGTATTAGATGACGTGATAGTTTTTATAATACTCTGAACTTTGTAAGAAAGAATAGAAAGGGACAGCTTTCTTTGTGAGAACAGAAATTTCCACAACCAATCCCTCAGTTTTCTCTTTTGTTTTCCAACAGGGCAAAATGGATTTAATATTAGAAATATGTTCTCTCTGGATCCAATTTCAATCTCGGCCACACTCTTTAAATAAGAGTCTATAATCCAACTGTCCGCTCTTGCAAAGTTCCCTCTAATATAACTGTAAACCAAAATATGTGTGCAAGCACAGACTGCATGAGTTTAACTAAATTGGCTTGAAACACACATATTTTAGTTAAGCAAGTGCAGGATTTTGTGCAGACAATGTCTATATCACCTGCCTATGTGTTCTGTTTTAGTTAGGAAATATCAGAATGGAATGTCTGTGAGGGGAGGAGAAAATTCAGTTATAATCAGTTATTAGAGGGCTTTTAATGCAAACCACATTATAAAGGGAATAACTACCATTCTTCAACTGGTTAGTATGAAGGCCACTAAAATTTGGGACTTTTGGAAAACCAAAACAAACATCCCTTCTTGCTGGGAAATATTTTTCCATCTTAATAGGGAAAAAATAAGAAATATCCATAAATAAGAGATAAAGAGAAAATAATCTTTGAATGTTTAATACTATAATTTAAAGCATTTCAAGAAAAAGAACCAAAATCTGCTTTTGATTATACACGACTTTCAATGAGTCAAAAGGGGGTAGCACATGCACATCCAAAGGATAGAATTTGGCTCGTGGACATAAGGAAAAGAAGAGACTTGAGAAATGCAAACTCCATATAACCATCATCATCATTATTGTAATAACACATGTGGTTGAATTTTAGAAAGTGTTTGCAAATGTGGTGACAAATGATAAATAAATTAGAACAAGTGACAGAAAATACAACTGAAAATTATTGCTGTTCAGTAACAGGCACAGTGCAGGGCCATCTGCAAATTTACATGAGGCATATATTTTGAATTTAATTCTTCCAAAAGATATGTGTCATTTGCTGTTGAGGTATTGATAGGGTTTTGATAAATTATGTATTATAAATATATTTAACTCATAAGTTTTATAATAAAATCTTATTTAAAGTTTCAAACTTTAAAATCATTTAAAAGTGTGAATTTGTGCATGAAGAGCTGTCACTGTATAATCAAAAGAACTGTGAAATTGTTTAAATACCGTATCTTTATAATCGTATTGCACCTGTGTGATTTCTGGTTGAGAAGACACTGCGGTGTCTGTGTCTGGTTGTGCTTCTGATGCCTTAAATGACCAAGTGTCCGTGTTGTTAATGACCAAGCTATAGTGAACTGGTCTAAGAGCTGCTGGCAGAACTGTTCTACTTCCTCCCACCACCTGCAAATGCAGAACACAAGAGAGAGCTTAAATGAAATAAACAGCAGCTGTTCTTTTCCCTGCTTGATAAGTTGGTTTTATACCAGAAATCTCCATGAGAGTTCTAAGTACTGGAGACAGGAAGATAGGAAGGCGTCATGAGCTGTGTTAACTTGAAATAGTTCATAGAAAGGGTCATGTGAACAGAAGGGCTGTTGATGACTAGAATCTTGCAATCTGTTTTTGTGGCCCTGAGGGGAAGTTATGGTAGTTCATCTCCTAGAATAAGGCTGGATACTTTATAGTGATGTTTGGTAGCTAAATACACTGTGTGCCTGTTATTAACTTTTAGATAACAAAAAGAGATTGGATAGATTGTAAAGAATTATATTCTACAATTCTTATGAAAAGCAATACTGTCTTGCTTTAAAAACACAGATACATCTGTTTAAATGAGTTTCCCATAGAAATGCAAAGCTGGACTGTTCCATGAGGCTAAGATGAAGATTTATAATCTTTTGGTTTTCCCACTGTAATGCAAAAGTTACTCCTGCTCTTCAATAAAGCCTGGATTCCTTTTTAATGTAGATGTATGTGGAAATTGTCTGCATATTTAGAATTTCAGACTTGTCAAGCAACATTAAAATTTCCACATTCTGAAAAGAACAGAAAATTAAATTATTATTTAAAAGATGTGATCGAGATTCACTGTCCACAAATATATAACATATCTTCCAACACTATGTTTTCTGCTACTCAGATTATGCACTTTATAAAACAAAGACAAGATCTGAATTATAAATATTCTATATTCCTCCAGTGAAAGTACGATGATTGGAGGACTATAGAATATTTATAAATTATAGTACTTTAATCCCATTCATCAGATTAACCTTTATTTATTTTCTGAGACTCAGGTCACGTTTCTTCCTTCACATTTTAAGTCAACTTTGATAGTGACTTGTGGAATGGAGAAGAGAGCAGGTTAAATATATAAATATATTTATATGTAAATAAATTACATTTATTGTGGTAATTTAATGATTATTAACATATAAGGAATTTGGAAGCCTGTTTGCCATTTGCTGGCTTTTCATGGTTTGAGCTGTACTTCATCATGCAGAGGATATGCATATGACAATAAAGATAAGCCCTAGCAAGGCATTGTATGGACAGTCCCTGAAACTTTGACTGGGCCACTGCACAGAGGTGAAGTTGATCCCAGGCAAAATTTATAGGTCTTGTTCACACTGAAAATTGCTTGATTATTTGTAGAATCCTGCTAGATAATGATTCAAATGAGCCAATATTCATAAGTGCTAATAGCTGAAAAAAATAAATCTGCAGTTCAAATAGCAGTTATGACTACTCTATCATAATCAGGAAGCAATGCTGAAGTTCATTCAAGTTACCATCAAGTGGGTTTGCATTTGCCTTCCTGAGAAGGCAGGTGAATACTTTGCACACACTCAGTCACACCCACATACACTATTTTAAGTAAACTTGAAATAGTTGCAAGTAAAATGAGAGTTACAGTAATGCTGCTGATAATAGTTCCATTGGTCTGTAAAGCCAAGTGTCTGCATGACACCAAGTATGACACCTGTTTCTAAACAAGTTTGCTCCAACATCAGTACTGGGAAGATTAGCAGAAATGATGCATTTGGGCTGATTCAGCAGGATGAGCAGCCTCCCAGATGTTCTGGACTTCTTTGAAGGAATCCAAAAGCCTGAGGAGAAGGTAGAGCTAGCTGATACAGTCCACCTCAATTTCTAAAAGGTTTCCAACATGCCTCCTAATCAAAAACTTCAGAAGAAGCTAAGGAGCCATAGCATGAAAACTAATAATACTTACTTTTTATGACATGCAGTTGGTTAAAACAAGGATTAGGAATACATGGTCAACTCCTGTGGTGAATAGGCATAGGCATTATTAGTGAAGTTCTGCAGGGATTGGTGCTATAACCATGTGCATAAAAGACCCAAAGAGGGATGAGAAGTTACCTGACAAAGTTAAGTTATTCAGGCAAGGACTGACTGAAGAAATTGCAGAACATTATGAGACTGAGCAGCTGAGCAAAGAAATAGTAGATGAAATTCTTCACAGGTAATTTTTTTTAAAAGGCATACGTTAAGAATACGTGACAGGGTCCATCATTACTGTGCAGGAGTATGACCTTCAGATTAGGATCAGTAATACTATGGAAATGTTAGCTCAGTGTTCAATATGGTAAGAATGGCAAGCTAAATATTAGGAATTATTGGGAAAGCAATGCAGAAGGAAGCAGCAAATGTAATTTCACCATCCATGCCATTGTGCCGATTCACGCTGTCTTAAATACACATCTTGAATACTTTCTGCATGTCTGGTCTTTCCATCAAAGAAAGGATGAAGTAGAAGTGGAAAAGTTTCTGAGAACAGAGCAAGAATGATCAAAGATATGGAATGATTGCTGTAGAAGGAATGACTAAGTGAACTTCAGTCTGCAAAATACATGAATGAAAAAAATCTGTGAAATCAAGAATGGTATAGAGGGAATGCCAATGGCTTAGGGAGGGGGAACAGCCATTCTTTCTCTTCCAACAGAACACCTAGAAGGCCGCAAGTGAAGCTATAGAAGCCAAGCTTAGAACAAACAAACAAGGTAATTCTTCATGCAGCCGGTATTCAAGCTATTGAACCGCTTGCCACAGGATGTTGCAGATGCTGAAAGTTTACATGAGCTCAAGAGGAGACCAAACCAGCTCATAAAAGATAAATTCACTGAAGTTTACTAACTACCTAAAAAATACATCTGGCTAAAGTTCTTCAGCTGAAAATGTTTGGCAACTGAAGATATAAGGAAGGGGTATTATATATACTTGCTTTTCTTTTTTCCACATACTTTCCTGAGCATCCTCTTTTTAACTTCTGTTAGGGACTCGTTAGTAGACTAGACGATCTTTTGCTCGTACCAAATATGGCAATTTTTATATTCATACCAAGTTTTAAACTTCTTTTTTTTTTATTTATTTTTGGAAAAAGAGATTTCAAGTGCAAGGATATTTCATTTCTCTCTCTCGTTTTTTTATAATGGGTTTTCTAAGAGTCTGTCTAGGCATCTCTTTTGTTGGTTAGTGAACCTGGTTAAAATAAATATTAGTTTTAGTTTAAGGAAGTTAAATTCTGAATGTGCTTTTCAGTCGCTTTCCCAGGCCTTGGGGAAAACTAGACAAAGTTCCTATATTCAACCAAAAAGGGAAGAAACTTATTTGCCTTTACAGTCAGTAACTTAGATTAAAATGAACTTTCCGAAGTCTGCTTTACAGATTCATCTCTACAAGTGATGAGAAATGCTCACAGCATTCTACAAAAGAAATTAGAATGACTAAGAGGGTAAGATTTTACGTTTAAATATTTTTTATTCCATTTAAGTAAAAGTTTTGTTTTAATTAAAAGGCTAAGAATTGGAGTAAAGTAAAGAAATTCTGTTGATTAATTCTGTGTCATTTTTAGTGCATTGTGGATTACAGATGAGTTCTGCTCTGAACAAGATTAATGAAAAAGTTCCTAAGAATTGTTTTTCATATGTCATAAATGAAAAAATGTGGGTTAATAGAGTTCAACATTGCAATATTGTCTTAATCTCTCCCTTAGTGAAGTAAAACATTAATTCCTTGCTGAAATTGAACATAGAATGAAGACTCATAAGTGTCTTCCCAGGTTGATTTGTCTTGAAAAATCAACTGAGAGAATAGAAAGTATGCACATAAATGTGCGGTAAAGTCAGATTCTTAGTGAGCACAAGGAAACAGCCTTCAGTTTGTTCTTGAGTGGACTTTTTCAGGCAAGGATTTTTTTTTCCTAAGAAAATGGAAAAGCATGCCAGCCTAGATCAAATAAAGAATATAAATGTCTACAGCAAGATGACTGAAGTCTTTCAGCCCAGCATCTCCTGACACCTGAGCCTTCGGTACCTTAAATTTACCAGGTCTCTCAGTGTAACTTTAGAGCCCTCTAGGAACATGGCTTTTGGCTCTGGAACATGCTCAAACTGTCCTATTCTGCCTGAGACTAGTCAGAGATGAAAACCTGGGCAGAAGAGCCCGTGTGCATTCTGGTGGACCAGAAGGTATTCCCGCCTGTCAGAATGTCTTAAAAATGCATTTTGTATTTTTAATGCAATGGCATTAACCACCTTTGGGGGATTTTGTTTTAAATAAAAATGTGTGAAAATTGGCATGCATCCTTTTATAAAAGCCTGATGATTACAGACATCTGAGAGGAATAGCCTGAAGTTCTAACTTCTACTTAGGGAGTCAAACCCACCTTTCCTACTTCATGCACGATTGCTGAAATCATCAGACTATGGGCAAATGTAGAGTGAGGTTACTCTTCTTCTGTTGGATTTGTATCACTTTACTGCCAATAATGGAAGACTTGGAGAAGAACACAGATTAGTACATCTCACTGAGTCTAGCCCTCATTGGAGAAAGGTGGGCCCTGACTTCTGGTCTTGCTTTAAGGCCTGTTTACTTAGTGTCTGTTTAATGTAGCACTTCAAAGAAATACTGGGAAAAGGAACATGCAGGTTCTTTCAACATACAGAGTACAGAGGTAGGCACCATCTTTCCTTTACCACCTCAGCTGTGACAGAAAAGTGTAAACCTTGCTTCGATGAATGAATCCTACGAGGATCTCACAAAAACAGGGGCTTCTCTGAGCCATCTACCTGAGTCTCAATCTTTGGACATGCTCCTCTCTGAAGTATTCCTTTAGGCAAGCCCTTGGCATTTGTAAGTCTGATACGTGGATCACTTAGACTGCTTTTTGGTGATGCCTGTTTTTTTTGCAAGCACTATATAAGTACCCTAGATGCCTCAGAAAGACTTATGAATTCTGCTTTGTAGAAAAAGGTTTAAAGTTAGGAAATTTAATATCTGATTTCGTATACCTTTGTAATTTATTGCAACTGTTCTGTTCCCATGCTTTCTTTATATGTCAGCCTGATCATTTCAAAGATGTTCTTTTATAGGAATTCTGGGAGACTGCATGACTGATGTGTTCACACCTATATTCAGTGACTAACTTAGTCTTTTTTTTTTTCTTATTCCCTGACCAGATTTTGTTTGTAGATATCAGATTTCCTTGATGTGCTCCGTAGATGGCAAATAACTAAATTTCCCTGTACAAATTTGTAGATGTTGCTTACTTTGTGATAATTGCTTAGGAGATCAGGAGACACAATGCTTCAACTTAATCCAGAAAACTAGGTCATTGAGGGACATAAAAAATCTGTGGTCAGATATGGTGTGGGAAGAGAGGTACAGCAGATATCTATAGTGGGATGTGATGTGGAAAAAGAGGTGAAGGAGATTTCCCTTTTGTAACTGATATGATGGTTTCTGGAAAATCTGTAACAGTTTCAGCTAGAGGCCACCCAACTGCCCTAATGAGTCAAAATCTTGTGATCTGAACAGCCCAAGCTATTCTAATAGGGCATTTTATTTCCTAATGAGTCTTTACTATCATGTTCTCTTTTCTCCTCACTCCAATTTATCAGGTTTGAATTTAATTGCTGGGATCACTTGAGGGAAAAAAAAAAGATAATTTGATGCATGGAATTCTAGTTTATATCAGCTAATACATATTAATGACCATGCTTTTGTAATCAAGCTAATAGTGACCTCAAACCCTGCTGAATATGGCAAAAGCAAACTAAAACAGAGCTCTAATAATTTTGCAGACAAGGTGGAGATTTTCATATAATGTAGCAATTCCATTTGGGGCCTATTAATTTTGGTGAATTGTGCTGAAGAATGAGGAAGAATACAGTATTTATATAAATAAGAATATGTTTTCTTTTTTACAACCTCATCTTTTTTAAAAAATCCAATGATTCTTATGTGGTTTAAAGAGAACAATAAGCTCTTCAACAATATAATCTTTGTAATTCTGATAGCATCAAACAAAGAAAAAGCAGATCGTGCTTAGTTTCTAACATCACATAATTTAACCCATCATTTCAAGTTACATCCTCTGTATCAGTGAAAATTAATTTTGTGGTTTTGGAATGAAATTCAGCTCTTGCTAAATACTGTCATTATACTATAGCCTGTTAAAAACCTTCAGTGAAACAGGATTTGCAAGAGAATTTAGTGAGAGGAATCCACTTATTCCTAACTCAGGAGGTACGTCCTCCTGCAACAGCTTCCTAAACACCCCTTCAGGAAAAACTCTGCTACTGGGTCCTATAATAGTGTTTCTGAAGGTAGCATTCATTTGTACATCTACTGTACATGCATCCATTCATTTCTGTCTGCAGATCAAAGCATTTAAAGAGCACAAAAGGGCATAAAGTCGGATTTCTACAGCCACTTAGTTCCTAGTCAAAATGGTCTTAAGAAAAACTGTTGTAAACTTTATATTAGTATCGAAATAAGGTTTAAAATCATACACCATTTATCAGTGACAATTACATTGGTTTTGGACATTCCTGACTTAGCTCAATTTAATGCTTTCTTATTTTTCTGGTGCTTTAATTATCTTCCTAACTGTGTTTAAAGACATTCTCAGAGAATGTGTTAAGACAAATCCCTCAAAAAAAAATCTCAACCCCCCTCCCCCAAAAAAAGTTTAAATAAGGAAAATTAGAAATTAAAAATATGAATTTAAGTGGAATTAATGGACAGTCAAACTAAGGAAAACTGCATAAAGCCTTTTCTTCTAGGATGCTGTGATCCAGTTTAAGTCCAAATCAGTCATAACTAGCTGTACGATGGTCCACATAAGATAAGTGTGTGGTCTTGCATGTGAACAGATGTTGATATTTCAGAAGTCCACACTACAACTGGAACCAATTAATACCATGCTGGAGATCACAGCAAGGAGGCTAGTGACTGAGATAAGGTTGGAGACTAAACTGTCCTCTGACCCAAGAGACAGCTTTGCCAGTGGCAGCTGACATAGTCATCATTAAGAAACTTGCTATCCTCCATATCATATGTGTGCTTTGGGTAAACAGAGAAATTCCACATTTTAAGATTTCAGAGGTCTTTGGTAACTGTTAGAGTCCTTTAAAAACTGGATATGTTAAAATGGTGAACTCCAGTGTCCTTGCCTTGTTTTCATGCAGCAGCATTGAGGTTAATAATTTGCATCTTTATAGTAGTGTTGCCAGATCTTGCCAGCCCAATTACTTATAAAGGTTTATTTGTAATGATGGTGATAGAAGTCCCATGGATACTTTACCTGTCTTTAAATACATGATACTTTTTCAAACCCCATGAGGTGTAAGCTGCAGCACCTTAATTGAGATCCCTTTGTACCCAGAGACATGAGAAGCTGAAACTGTATGGCTGGAACACCTGCTCTTTTAGGGAAAAAGCTTCCAGTCTTGTGAAAGATTTCAGTGTGAAGAATTAAGGTGCTTGACTGAATCATTTGTGTACGGTTCCATACAGTGACTTCCAAATTTTGACCCTATTTCAAAAAGCAATAGATATGTGGAATACCATACAGATAGGAGTTCATTGTTCTTGCCAGTGTGTTAAATTCCAGCTTGCTCACTGGAACCTGAGGTAATTTGTAACATTTTCAGGCTGGTGAGGAGGACTTTATCTGTCTCAATTTTGTATTTGTGCGGTGAGATGCAATCTGCCAGGCAAAACCAGGTGTATGATAGAAGAGTGGCTGATTTTCTGTGTTAGGTTAGGAGTTACAGGCTTCTCCCCACTTAGGGCACTGACTGTCTTAAGCAAAGGTAATTATTAATTGCCTGTCTCAGAGCTGCAGTATTGCAGAGGCAGGGAGTGACAACTGAGTACGCCTGCACTGACTGCCAGAATAAGGTATGCAGTTCTAAACACTGTGAGACAGCAGATATATGCACGTATAAAGTAAATGTGGAAGGTTTTTAAAAGTATTTAGAATCTAGAGAATCATAGAATCATCTAGGTTGGAAGGGACCTTTGAAGATCATGGAGTCCAACCATCGTATTTATGTCTGTGGTCATTTGACGGCTGGATTGAAGCCAACAGTGTCCATCCATCACTTGTATGAAATTGTATATTCCAATATACAGACTTCTAATATGGACTAAAATGTTTTTGGACACTTCCTTCCCCCCCCAGACTGAAAACCAAACCAACCAAACAAAAAAACCCCAAACCCCACGCCCCAGTTTTTAACGTATTAGTATTAGACTGTTGTCTTCTCTATTGGCTCATATTTTTTTTATTTTGATAGGTGTTCATACATTATAGAAAGAGGTTTTTTCTTCACTAAAAAGGTAAATCAGACAATTAAAGCATATTGAAAAGTTTTGTAGTTTCATGGGTTGTAGTTTAAAAGAAATTGTTTACACAGTCCTGACAGTGGTCTGCTGTTAGGAGTGTGTTGAAGTGACTTCCTGAAATATCCTTGAACAATCTCACTTTTGAGAATGGGGTTCTCAAGCCAGTTTGGAAAATAGTGGTCTTTATATGTAAATTATGCTGGAAACCGTACACTTACTATCTCTGGCACTAGTTGATTTCATCTATAAACCTGTAAAACCTTATTTCTTTCTACTCTGAAATATTTCTCCGGTCATGAGATTGATCATAAAATTATAGCTGTAAGAGACACATCAGGTCCTCAAGCCCCTCTTTGCCCATGGAAGAGTCTTTCTTAGTGTATATTTTATCTTTTGTTATTTGGACAGTTTTGGGGGACTTTCAGTACCTATGTGTGAACATGTGTTGGCCTTTCACATAGACAGTGACTAAAAAGGCACATAAACACTGAAATGCAAGAGGTTTATAGTGCTAATATTGAGGTATGAGTACAGCGCTTCCATTGGTGAACTATCCCCAAGGTCTGTGTGTTAAGCCCTGATGATTTGTGCAGTGCTGGCTGATCATGGGCAGTGCTTTTGGGTTCTGTGGCAAAGTACTTCAAAAAAATAGCGAAACTGTTATATATGTAACCTTTCTAATGCTCTGTAAGTGGGAAAAGAGAAAGTTCTCAAGGACTTAATTTCTTTCTTAAGACCTGCACCACATTTCCTGTGCAGGTCCCTTTTGAAATACTGTTGGAATTACTTTTCTCTTTATTGCCAAACATTTGTCCTCTGTAGGAGGAACTGGGACAGCCACTAATGGACAGTCTTATCTTTAAACCTTGCTTTCCTAGCACCATTTTCTTTGTCCATTTGAGTTTTCAGACAGAGCAGGGAACCTTAACCACAGGAATCTTCAAGCAATTCTTTGTTGTAAATCATGACAGTAAGAACAATTTAACAATTAATAGGCACAAAAGCATTATTTTTGTGTTTAAATGTTCAACCAAATTTTAAAATGGTTTTAGATATCTAAGGCAGGTGGGTGCTTTCAGCTGTTATTTCTATTGCAAACTATCAGGAAGTCTCACAGAAGCTTTAAAACTCCTTTTTGTGAGTGTGTGTGTAAAGATGAAATAAAGGTTGGTAGATCTGTGACCCTGAAGGCTCATCAAATTATAAACCATGGGTGAAATCAGTGCTATAGTAAGCATATAGTCAGAATATGGTATCATATATAACAGTGCAAAAATAATAGTTCATTTCACATGGCAATGGCATGCTTTACCAAAAACTGATGGCAATGGACATAATGGTACAAGAATGCTGGTTTTATGGTAGGTCCATCTGTAAAACCATCTAATGGAAAAAAAAATATTAATTTAAAAACCCTGCAAAATATATTTTAGATGTTGAAGATTGCCATTACCACTTCTCATATCAAATTTTATAACATTGTTATAAAATACATGCTGGGCTGTTTTACTGAAGTTAGATCTGACACTAAGCCTGGGTCTGTGCCATACACCTGGCTTTTGCATTATTATAAGCTTCTGAGCTTTGAGATGGAAACCAGCTGAGTATTGTGTTTTAGGGTACATCACTGTTTACGTGGTATATGATTATTAAGTAACTTTTAGTATTTCTTTCTGAGTATCAAATGAAGCCCATGGAGCAATAGAAGTCAGCAAGCTAAAACAGTTGTGTCTTACCCAAACCTGACAAAAATCCTTGAAAAAAACCTCATTGACTTCATCATGCTTTGAAAGAGTGACTTTTAACTGAACATTGAAGGGAAGTCTACTATTATAAACTCTACTATTATGTTTAGGAGACATTTAGGTTGTTGCAGACAGTTGTATTTTGAAGGTGCTCTTTATTCTTTCACTGCAAATTGTTTTCCAGCTTAAGGAAAGAGAGGAGAATTTTTATTTTTTATTTTTTTAATACTCTGGGTCACTGCAGCAAGATAGCTAAAGACAAGGGTCCTTAAGATTCAGAAATAACATATGCCAGTTGCTGGGGTTAAGCAACAAAATGGGTTTGATTGTACACAGTTAGTCATCTGTTGGGTTACATCCCATCCTTTCTAACAAATGAGCCAGAGAGAGAACAATTGGGTGGGAAAGATATAAACAAAGGAGTTAGAGATGGCCCTGAGGCTTCCCCATTTAATTGGTGTGTGCATTTTGGATACGCATTGATGCTGTTCCTTCTTGCTCACGTGCATTCATTGTGCTGTGCTTCACAACATTTACTCAACGGTGTTGACAACGTGTTACAGTGCAAGGATCAGACCAGGAAAGGTAACATTTTTGTCACTTCCAGGTGCTAAGCTGTCTACAGGAGTTACATTAACTGCTACTGTTAGCTGGTTTTAATTTAGATTTTTCTCTCATTTTGAAAAATAATACATAAGATCTGAGCAAAGCGAGCATTGTAAATCTTCACCTAGTTTAACTGGAAAGAAGCTGTGGGCTTAAAGCTCATGAGTAATAGTCGTTCTGTATTCTGAAAGCCTGTATTTAAATATGTGGCGGTGAAGAGAGAGCATATATATAAGCCCAGTAATTTAAATCTGGTTCACAGGATCCTTTGCTATTTACAATGTTTTATGCCATTTACTGTGTTCTCGTTTTCCCCACTGATGCTTTTCTGAAAATTGATCGATGACATAAGCTTTTACTTACTGGTACTTTATCCTGTGTTGTCTTGACCATTAACCTTGCTTCAGAGGTAGTCTGAAGCTAGGAAGAACAGCAGCAAATACATAATATTACCTGAAAGTAGTGTTTGATGATAAAGCTAAGCAGAAATAATGCTTCTGCGTGGAGGACATTTTCCTGCTCCCTCCTCACCTGTTCCCTCCAGTCCTGCTCCAGGCCACATGCTCTCTTCTCCTTCCTGGAGCCAGCACTGGTGTTTGCCAGACACTTTGCTGAATTCATTCAGTCTGTCCACCTTTGCAATAATTATTTCCCTCCAGTTGTCAGACTGTTTTCTACTGTATTGAATTACATTTGTCCAGTAAAGTGGGCGATGGCTACTGAATTTTGTGGAAGGTTAGTGGTGGCAAACATAGTTGTAAGAGCAGGTGACAAGAGATGAATAGATCAAGACATCATTTTGTGCCATATCATGTAACTTAAGCCTTGATGTTTCCTCATGCATCCATGTGGTTTAAAAGCCACAGTTTCATTTCCTACATGTAATGTGCATTATTTGCTGTATAATCAAAAGAAACACGGAGAATTCTCATGCACACATGGATGTATGATATATTATTTAGCTACCCATCTCTCTGATAATTTTTATTTTCATTTTCTGTTTTTATGTGCATAAATATAGCAATTTAATATTAATTTACTGTGGTGTTATTGAATTTAATTATGTTTCTAAGAAAAAAACACAAGGGAAGAGAAACTGAAAAATACCGGTATTTTAGTAAGTTAAACTAAACTTTCAGCTTGATTGAAAAAAAAGTGAAAAGAACTGTGTGCTGGGCGTGTAAATTTCACTTACTGGGGAATCGGAGAATGTACCATGAGCTTTAATGAGATATTTTAGCCTTCATTAAACTTACTGATATCGCTGCAGCACTTGATTCCTGTCAAACCATACTCTTTAGAGCTGGGACTCCCAACTGTAGTATGCACACTGCAGTGGCACACAGGTGACTTGGATTCCCAGAAGACTGGTGTTTCTGTACAAACCATGTTTTTCTCTTCCTGAAGGGATTTTAGTTGTGTCCTAACTGCTAGTCAAACGCTTACAGAAATTCTTTTCACAAATCTGAGATCAGGAATCTCTTGTAAATGAGGTCTTAAACAGTGGCTTTTGTCAAAATTACTACAAAAAGTCGTGATCTAGGAGCTACCCAGCATGTGCTTGTATCGGTAGCTTATAGCATTGAGTGTACTGTGGTATTCTTTCCGAGGTAGAGTTTGATGACTGCTGAAATATTCACGCATAGTAAAATGGTGTTTCTAGGATCCAGCTGAGAAGCAACTGAGATAAGAATATCTGTGAGTAGGGCATTCTCTGCTGGGGTGGATTTAGTTAACTTCTGGGAGGTGATACAAAGGGAACCCATGGCTGGAACTATAGAAATTGCTGAAATTTTAATGTCAGCAAAGAGACCGGAAGTGCTCCTAAATCAGGTCTCAATTGGCCAGTTTCACTATGGCCATAAATTCTTCTAAATGTGCTCCCTTTTTCAGCAGTATCTCCTGCAGCTTGCTCAGCTGATCCTCCTATGCAACGGAGCATTTTTGAAACAGTGGTGTGGCTCAGAATTAATATAAGTGTGTGCCTTATTGCTGGTACTTGAGTTCATATTATGTGACCAGTGCACCTAGCTATATGTCTTAGCATAAGGCCTTTCAGTTGGCAAATGGCTCAGTTTGGATTTTTGTTTATTTTAAAACTCCCTGCTTGTCCCACCCTTCAGAAAAGTTTAAAACATTTCAATTTTCAGATTCTTCCATTTTATGAAGTAAATAATGTTCCTTGTCTGAAGTTCCCAGCTGTGTATTCTGCTCTTGCAACTTTTTCTTAAAGAGTCTATTATATGTGTTTACAAGATTGCATCCAAAGATAGACAATGTGAAGGAAGAAGTTATCAGTTTATATAATTTGTAAATAACGATAGGGAATTCAATGTCTCAAGATGGATTTTTTCCATGTCATTTTATCTCAGTTTTTTAATCTGTTTTGAATGTTTGTAATTAATTTGCTTGGCTTGGGATGTTGTGTTTAACAGAATATGCTGATGATTTTGTACTTTCACATTTCTTTCAACATTGTATATGAAAACTGGAGCAATGCACAAGCTCTGAGCTCACTTGGTTATAGTGACAATTTAATGGCTAAGGAATCCAATTTTGGAAATTAGTAATAAGCAGTTATTTCTGTATTTTAAAAACATATCAGAGTATTTGTTCAAAGAGAATAATCAAGCACAGATTTCTTTTACTTGTTGCACAGAAAAAAAGCAATGTCCTTTGGCTCTTCAAATGCTGTATGAAATGCTATGAGTGTTTCTAATCGAAAACAGTATTCCTTATATTATCACTTCCTCCGATTTTCCATCAATCATAATCCTATGTTGTTATGTCCCTCTCTTGCTCTGATGTACTATCTACAGCTGTTGTCATCAAAATAAGAATTTAATCCTGTACAGGTAAATTAAAACTGCATGTCAAAACTTGCAGGATACCTCCTCTTCTTCCTCTTTTGTGGTTTCCGTGGGATAAACATTTGCCATTCTTCCTTTTCTCTTAGATACTTACTATAGACATTGAGTTATAATTGCAGTATATATTGCACTTTCTGAGGTATATGTTAATTTGTGAGAGAACTTTCTAATGAACATCTAAACATCAGTAGCTAGTAATTACTCTTCATATTATTTTTGAAGCAATTAACAATGGGCTAGGTGACTGCATATATAATTTTATTGTCTGAGTCCCAAAGGACGAATAGCAGCTGAAAGCGTAAAGGTTAACAAAGAACAATGCTAAAGCAATAAAGAAGAGTTATTTTGGTGACTCATTCTCTCTTAAATCACCTTAAAATTAAAAATACTGAATATTTAATACAACAGTATCACCTGCAATTTCCAATAATGGATCAGGCTAAAAGTAATGTTTTCTTGATAGATTTTCTTCATCGGTGTACTGTACCTAATGATGTCCCAAACTGCCCGCTTATGCATATTGTATTTGTGGGTATTAAAAAAATAATAATAAAAAAATAATTTTTGCCTTTGCCCTTAAGGATTCATTTTCAGCTACTAACAGAAATTATACAGGTGTTATTATAAAACTATTGAGAATTACATAGGAGCTGCATTGCTAAAATTGTAACAGGACATTGTCTGCTTCCAGCTACATCACTGTACACATGAGGCAAAGATTTTCAGGAGTTAACCTTTGCTGTAAAACCATGTACCTGCAGAATACAGTCTCTTATTTTGAAAAGTCATGACTGAGGACTGACATTGCATATGATCTCCCTAAAACAGTTACCCACAGAAGGACAATGAAAACAAATTTAATTCAGGAAATACACAGACCCTTTTTTTGCTAAACAAATAAAGCATTTAATTGACTTCCATATGGTTTTGTGGTTGTCCCTCCCCCCTTACTTTCATATGAAAGAGGACAGCTTTTATGGAATTTCCGTTTTTATTGCTATGTTTAAAAAAAAAAAAAAAAAGAAAAGGAGTTATTACGAAGGAAAAGCGTAACAGGAAAACAGATCCGAATACTCTGAGCCTGAGTGCTGCTGCCCCTACTTGAATAAAAAACAAACCCTAAGCCTTCCTGTGCCTGCAGTCTCATGCCTGCTTTTGCTTGAGCATTGTTTAAACTCCGAAGTTACAGTGAGCACTATAAAACAAACGATACCAATGAAATGACAGCATATTTTTCTCTGAAAAAAATGCTCACCCGCTGTTAGGATCTCCCAATCCCTTGTAAGTCAGTTAATGACACAGAGCAGCTAACGGTGCGTTAGGATCCTAGCGGGCTTCACGTCAGCTGAAAAATGGCTTCAGTGACTTCTCCAGTAACAAGCAAATTCTTCTAATGTATTACTTGGGCTTTTCCTAACTGTTATTTTTCCCCTCTTGTGCTTTCAAAAGAGTTCAAAATGTATGCTTGCCCAGCTCTGCTTGCATTTCCAATCTTCATTCATTTTCTTTAAGGGTGACTTTTTTCTCCTCAGGCCAGTTTGTTCATCTGCAGTTCCCACACAGCCCATTCCAGGAGTTTACTTGCCCATAACATGGTTTTTGACTCCGGGTAGTTTTTGATGCTGCAGGTAATCTGCATTCACAGAAAAATCAGAACTTGTGGTGCCTGTCATACCCCAGTACAGGACTGGAGAACACCATTTGGGGTGATTTTTCTTTATGAATACATATGCAAGAAATACTTGCGGGAATGGAGGCTTTCTGAGAAGGCTACTTTACTTAGGCAATCATTTCATTTATAGGCCTATTTTATAGTTTGCGAAACTTAAAGAAGCCCTATTTTTAGAATATGGGTTGCGGTCTGCTGGGACTGAGAGAAAATTATAACTTGCATTTTGGATGGAAAAAACCAACCCACCCTACATGCTATATGCTTAAATCGTAATGAATAAAATACTCTTGCTGAACTGTGGATTACACTTTGGGATGGTAACACTATTTCTGAATGCCACTGTGTCCATGCCAGAGACCCCATAGCAAAGAGGGGTGCAGTTACGCCCTGCTCGGGGGCCTGCGGGGGGTGGGGGGTGTGCTTCTCTGAGCCTGCCCGGCAGCTGCAGGGTGCTTCTGCCACATCTGGTTTCCGACTCAAGGGCTTATTTGTTATTGTTCCTTCTTCCAGCCTGCTAATTAGCAAGCTGAACCATTAGTATGTTGTGGATTTTAGTCCCAATTCTATTTCTTTTTCAGGCAGAGGTTTTCTAACTGCAGACAGATGATGCATACACTGCAGTTAATAGTCAGGTCCTGGAGGTGAGGCATCTGGTCATTAGGCTCCCTGAGGGTCTGCACACAATTTTAGGGTAAGATGAGTGATCTCTGAGAGACTGATGTCTCTCACTGACTTTACAGTTTAGCGATATCCACAGCAGATAAAGCAGACTGCAGAAAGGAAACAACCACCTGGTAATCGGTCTCTGTTTCCACTGAGGAGATAGTCACATCCCCCATACATGCCATAAGATCCTCAAAGAGAAATAAGCTCAGGTAAAGCTTGTGAACAAATGTGCAAAGTGATTTAGTGACCTAGCATCTAGGGCTCAATGAAATTCAGTGCCGGTCTCCCAGACATATTGAAAGGTGTAAGGATCGTTTCTGTCCATCACAAAACCTTGTTTTCAGCTGTTTATAGCTTTGTCAAATTTAAATATATGGGCTTATACTTTTAAGGCAGGTGCTGGCTTTAAGCAGAAATTTTAGAAGAATATTGATAGAATTACGTTTCACTTATTTTTAAGAATGAAGATGAAAAAATGATCCAGCACTACCGTGCTGGATAAAATGAGAAGAGTCATGACTATTTCACTAAGAAGCTATGACAACTCTATTTTGGAGCAAAGTCTTTGAATTTGGCAAGTGAACACTGGAGGGCCAGGAAAGTGCTTTTCACTCCTCCCCTGTGAAAAATCTTCTGAAATTTGAACAGGATGTGAGCATTGGAAAGTCGCCGTTCACACAAGCTTAGCACAGACTTGGAGTTTAGAAAATAAACGACCCATAATTATCCTTGTAGTGAACACGCTCCAGTCCTTGGGCTTGCTTTTCCCAGCAATCAGAAGCCACTGTGATGGTGGCCAAAGGCACTGAGAAGATGAAAGCTCTGCCTTGAGCAACAGAATTTATCTTCCTCAGGCCCGGGTGGCATATGAGGGAAACAGCATCAATGAAATAAAGAAGGGGTTGTAGTTTAGAGCTGTGCTTGAAGAGGGAAACCAGAAGGAAACTGAGGTTGGGAGAAAGCTGGGACTAAAGAAACAGGTAAGTAAGAAAAGGAACAGGCAGGGTCTGGAAACATGGATGCGAAGAGAGGGGAAGTGCCACAGGTGGGAAGTAGGATATGCTGTTGACCTTAGCCCTTTATGGTAGGGCTACACCAGGAGTGAAAAAGGAAGCAGTCAAAACCAAGCTTTGGGAGCACTGATTTGGTCCTCTGAGCCTATGATATTTGGGTCAGTTAAGAAATTGCTAAGAATCCTTTTTATTGAACTGGAGACTTGAACTATAGAAAACAAGAAAGGTGGCTGAGGTGCAAAAGGTTGGGGTGACATTACCTATGGCTCCCCTTGGTGCCTGGTCACTATCGCCTGAGCTCCAAATCCTTTTTGGCACCTACAAGACCTGGAAGTGTCCCAGTTTGCTGAACTGAGCCTCTGCTCTGGGAGGTGCCCTTGTCCCTGCTCCTGGGGTTACTTTTCCTCACCTGTCCAGCACAGCACCCTTCCTTATGGCAGTAGAGTTTCTCCGCTCAGGTAATAAGAACCTTCTGCAATCCAACAAAAAAGACCAGTATATTTTCCTGCACATCTGATTGAAGTCTTTGTAGGATTCTTCTTAGTCATGCTGCTTTTAAAATTTGTGAGGGAAAAGCCTGGAAATCCTAGTGCAGTTTAAACAAAATTCATTGCACAGATAATTTTTCAGTGGCTTCAGGCACAGAGTCTTGACAGTGTTTCCTAATTAAATACGAATCTGGTTCACCCAACTGTTTCTCTATTAACACACTAAATAATCCAGTGCTCCATTAAGTTTGGTCACACATCCGTAGACTGCAAAACATCATAAAAGTTTTCCCCTTTGTATAGTAATTGCCTTCACTTGTGAATGGTCAGCACATCCGGCTATAGAGACCAACCTCTAATGGCAGGTATTGAGAGCAGGGCACATTCACAATTTCTTCCCTACCTTGCTGTATTATAGAGGGGGTTTATTTTCCCCTTAGAAAAGCTATGTATTGATTTTACACCGCAGTGTATTTTGACTGTTGCATTTAATTTTGTGACTGAGTCATGAATAATTTGCCTTTCAGTTAACCTCATTCACTGTGTGAGTATTGCAAACAATTTCTTTCGTAAACTGTGCATTTGCAAGAGGATCTTGAGGCCCCTATTGGGATTCAGTTGGATCTGCACGTAGAGACTAGTGATTCAGAAGAGTGTAAAAACAGGGTAGCTCTGCATAAAACACCACTGGGTTTATGTCTTGTAAGCAAAGAGGAGGAGTTGCGGAAAAATAAAAGCTCCCTTATAGCTATTTAAATCACCTAGTCTTACTTTGTTCCCTGAATGCCCTTTTCTACTCCCTGGTGCCTAACACTTGCTGAAGAGTGAGGGGGTGTCATTTTTATCATTGTTTTGTGTTTTTCTTCCTCCTCTGCTCTTTATACACATTGCACTCACTTGGATGCCCAGAGGCCTCACCTCCACTTCTGGGGTGGGTAGAACTCCTCTACCTGCTGGAGGAAAAGGGGATCTTGTTATCTCACAGTTTTCTGGCTGTTGGCAGAAAGTCAAAATAACAGTCACAGTGTGTCTCTGGTTAATTCAGAAGCATGGAAGAGCTACAAGGATGAACAGCTGCGTTGGAGAGAGGGAAGGGACATGTTTAAATAGACAAACTGGTGGAAGAATGTAGCTCTTTCTGAAGCAGTTCATTTCAGGCAGCCGTTCTCCAGGCAATTTGAGCTTTCTCTTTCACAAAAAAAAAAAAAAAAAAAAAAATTAATCCTAATAATTTATTTGAGAAAGAAAGAGTTTATGGGCCTTTTCTTTTTTTTTCATGTTGTTTATAAACAGCTCCAGTGGTGATTTCTCAGATGGTGTACCAGCTGGGGATTTAGGTCTAGGATAGTGAGCTGCTATGGAATAAGAGTATTTTCTCAGAGTGCAGCACCTTCAGAAATTTCTTTTCAGGGGGCTTGCTGTTTAAGGAGGAGTGCAGTTGTTTTCCTCATGCCTTTGTGGCATTGGCTCAGCAAAGCCTCAGCAGAATTCCAGCATGTTCATTTTTGGTGACAGACTATAAAAATAAGATATATTTTTAATTAGATGACTGATGTTAATCCGCTTTCTGGCTTCAATTGCCAATATTTGAAAATAGTAATTAAACCATGCTCAGTGCCAAGCCACTCATGATGTGAGAATTTGAATGAGTGAAATTTCAAAAGATGATGAGTGTGGTTGAAAAAACTCTGGATGGTCTTTCTCAAGAGGGCAAAACAGCATTTAAGTATAGTGAAAAAATAATCCAAAAGAAGAGAGACAAAACATGAATGAGATTTGGCAGACCAGCTGACAAGATTAATGTGCTAAAAGATACATGGTAAATATTCCTGTGAGGAACAGAAAAAAGAGTAAGTAGAATACTCTTAGCTAGGAATACATTATGCATTTAAGTCCCAACAAAATAGGTATGAACTAGTTTCCTTCCAATCTCAGCATGGAACAAGAGGAGGACTTATTGGACTGTGTAGGAAATAAGATGTAAACCATTTGGAGTTTTCTTATATTTATCATATTAGCCCTGAGAACTGTCTTCTAAGTAGGCCAAATAAGCTATAGGGTCTTGTTTAAGCCTGCATGACTTGAGTATTAAAACATGTTGAGTATGATGCCTAAAGTAAACCTGATGTTCACTGTGCTGGTGACACGTGGTGAGTGTTGTCTACTATAGCGACCTGTATTATTGCCCCGTTCACACCCAAATGGTGCTGCCCTCAGCGAGCCAGAGACCCCGTTCAAGTGACCTGACTCAGTACTCCCTCATTATGCTGCACATTGCCATATGTATTAGTAATAAACACCAGATAAGCATGCAGGCACCACAGCTGGAGACTAGGGTTCATTCCCGGAGGGACAGGATTACTTGTACTGCTCGAGTATTTCCAGGGAACTACAGTTTGTTTGAGTGTACCTGCACTTACAGCGTAGACGTGTCTGGCGTTCTCCTAAATATGTCTTTTTCTATCCATCTGCAATATTCTCTCTTGTAGCTAGATCTTGTACTACCTAAAGCAAGAAATGCCTTTTACTCCCTATTTATATAGCTGCATGGAGGATCCTGGAGTATAATAGGGCTCCTTGATGCTTTAATACTTTAATTAGTAACATAGGTAGCACTTTGTTTAGCTGCCTCTGGAACATTTTGGGGTCTCTGGGATAGGGGAGTGCTATAGTTCAAATCATTACAGCTGCTGCTGTTTCTAAAACACATTTCAGAGGCAGTGTGGAAGTTGAAACCCTCTAGTTGTTTCTCCTCATTAGTGGTGCTGCACTGGCTCTAAGAGCCGTTTGGGGAATGTAATGGGTGCCAAAAGGAAAGGACTTACTGGTGTAATTGCAGAGATTGAGCAGGCTACTGGGAGACAGGTAAATTTTTGTGGAAATTCCAGATGTCAGAAGAGCATTAAGTTTCATGAACCATTTTCCTTCTCCTTGCTAAGCTAAGATGCTTTGGACTGTCCTTTGTTCTTCTTGCAGGACACAGAATACTGAACTTTTTGTCAGCATTTGAGAAATCTTGATTGGCCTTACAGTATACTGAGAAAGGAATTTGAAGATCACGTAAGACTGGCAGAGTAGAAATAATGTAATTACCACAAATTGGGTTTTCTTCTACTTTATCTATTTTTACAGTGATTCTCGTATAGGTTCTTGAGATTTTACATTGGGAAGGGGATGCTATATTTACCTAAAAGCTCCTGAGCTTTCCTCAGATGTTATTTGCCATGTAGGCTCCCCCCCAGCACCACTCCTTATTCTGTCAGCCTTCCTCAGTGCATCTGATGGGCATTGTCTGAGATGAGCTTGCAAGCTCCTCATGTTAGACCTTATGCTTTCCTTTGCCTTCAACTTCTGTGCAATTAAAATGAATGGTACGCTTTGATGATAAAAAGGTGCAGGCTGCTCTTGGGAAAGCATGGAGGAGCTGAGTAAATTCAGATGGTTCCACAGGTTTCCAAGCAGAAGACACATGTCCTGACCTTAAGTTCAAGTTGTTGTGCTGCCAAGGCAAAGCACTGCTAGTGATGAGAAGGGCTCAGGAGCTTTTGTAGCGGCAACGGCTGCTTAAGGAGCTGTGTCGTTTGGCTGTGTGAGGAGCTTCTTCCAGTCGGGAGCTGATTGATGCAGTGTGGAGGCTTTAGGGGAAAACAGCCAATACAATGAGAGGCAGAATGAACTAATAGCATATACAGCGCGTGATCAGTTTGCTCCAACCAACATCTGGCCTGCTTTGAGAGGTGTTTGAGCATTGCTGTCGGATAAAATAGGACTAATTTTTTTATCAAAAACATATTCCTGGCATAGTGATCTAGTTTTCTCCTTCTATTCTGATTTGTTTTCTTACTGAATTATGAAGCTGGTGGCATGGGTGGGACAAGAGGCAATAGGAAAAGAATTAAGATTCACAGTTCTACTTTTCCCTGCTTCACTTCTGTCTAGCTAGTGTTTTTCTTACCAATGTATGCATGCTATTTTTGATATTTTCCCATTTGGTTAATGCATTTTGTAAAGGTGTCATGGTTTAGGCTTTTTTTTTTCCCTGAAAAGGTTTTATTTTCCCTAAATTGGAGGGTATTCTGATGAGTTTCATGAGTGTAAGGTAACTGAGTCTTAAGAGTATAACATATTCTTGGTATTTCTAGAGCAGGTTTTTCAGTTCAGCCTTTGCTGCAGTTCTTTGGATTTTCATCATACTTCGAGAGAATAAAAGCAACGTTTACCTTTTATTATTTGTGCAGCAGATATTTCCTCATACCTAATAAAAAGGAAATTATTGGTTTTCTGTATTTTAATATGCTATGATATTTGGACCCATCAAGCACCGTGCCCCATCTTCTTTGGTTGTAAGTTAAACAGGCAGAGCTGTGACCAAGTACAAAAACTAGGAGGGATTTTTAGGTGATAAACCAGTTATATAGTCATTTAGTTTTTCTCCCAGTTTTTTTCTCAGAATTTTTCCTTGGAAAACATTTCACAATGTTTATGCCACCCATTCACTCTTTCCACAAGTATATCTATGTCACTTGTTTGTTTTGTTGTTGACGTTAATATTTTTGTTTGTTTTGGTTTTCATCTCCCTGTCTGCAGCACTTCCCTTCAGAAGTTGGACATTTTCATCATTTCCTAATATTGTGCCACTTGCATAATCAGTGTAAAAGTCCATGTTGGAGTATTTAATATGTAGGAATGCAGAACTGAATTTCAGTCTTCTGTATAATTGTCAGTGGATTATGCGTTCCAATGTATTAAACACTGTCAGTCTACCATTAACAATGATTTCTGGCACAGGGAAAGATTAATTTAAAATTAATTTATAAAAGAGCACTGGCTGGTGGAACAGTGACATACACATCTGCAGGGACTTGCTGATTTTCATATTACCAAGTGGAATAGCATCACAGTAACAAGGAATATGGCAAAGACAAAGTAGACTGGGGTTTGTCTCTGCCTAACGGCAAAACATTATTCCCTGTTAGCTGAGTAGGTTGAGAGAAACTACAGGTTTACTCTAAGCCAGTCGAGATTTTGAAACAGAAAAGTTTAAAAAGCATTACCTGTACTGATCATCGTAGTGGTTTTACTTGTTTTGCTGTTAAAAATGTAACAAGGCAAGACTGTTGAATTCCTATTAAAATGCAAACGTGAAATGTGTTTCTTATTATATACGCCCTATGCGATACTTCAGAATCAGAGATAAATCTCTTTATTTTACAATGGTCCTTTCATGGTGCAAGACTGATTTCTTGCTTCACCTTTAAAAGGCAGGAGCTGAGAAAGCAGTTCTGGCCTGGTTTGCAGCAGTTTTTCCTTTTTCTGGCTGCTCTGTATTCATATTGACTTTTTCCAAGCAGAGAAGCAGGTGCACTGCTAAATTGTAACACTCATCTTTAATGAGATTCTGGCTTATAGTATGTCCTGGGAGGTTTGTCAATAGATTTATTCGTATGCCATTTAGGTACTTTTATTAATCCTTTTAGCCTTGTGGAACAAAGTTGATTATCTCATTTTATACTTGATTTTGGTCTGATGCAAAAAGGTCTGATGTATTGAAAATAAAATAAAATAGAATTTTATAGGATGTCATGGTTTATACTGTGGATTGTTTAAGTTGCAATGGCAAATTCACGCTGCTGGCTAAAGGCACCTGTTTAGAATACGCTATGGTCCTGAGCTGGTTACAGATGCCACACATTTTGTTTACAGAAAGCTTCTCTTGAAAGCATCCCTTTAGAGTTAATAAAGTTTTGTAACTATGTCTGTGGCTTTGAAGTGCAAACTGGTTCGACCAAAAGTGCTCTTGAAGCAATAGTGAATGAGGGTGTGGGGATGGTCAGGAGAATGAGAGTCCGGTAGCAAGTGGAAT
Organism: Ibidorhyncha struthersii; assembly: GCA_013398815.1. NCBI lineage: Eukaryota > Metazoa > Chordata > Aves > Charadriiformes > Charadriidae > Ibidorhyncha > Ibidorhyncha struthersii. Next base: position 615,555 of record VZSZ01003590.1, read on the forward strand.
TGCTGCTATATGGAGGATGCCATTGTTTTGAAAAGGAAATTGAGGGTAACAAAAAGGGTTACAGCTGCACATCAACAGAAGTCAGCATATGTCAGTAAGTTACCTCTTCAGTATGTCTTGGGATAATAGTACCATTCTTTCCTGCAATCTGAAATACTTCAGTTGTCAGTGTAAGCGGATGCCAACATAGCGTACATCTCCTTGGCCATGAGCAGTCTGATGTAGTTCTTACCCCGTGTGAAACACTGTGCAATTGAAAATATATATGGGGTCCAGATTTTACTAAATAAACCTTTCCAGATTCTTTCTGCCAAAAATTCAAGCCAAGAAAATACACCACTCCCATAATATTCTAAGATGCCACTTAATAGTGGCTTTTATCATATGCCTTCCAGTTTTCACTCTCATTTAGGCATTTGGGTGACTCTTTCAAGAAGCAACCACAAATTGTACACAGTTTCCTTGTACTCAGTGTAACAAACAAATGAACAGGAAGAACCGTACAGTTCCTGTTTGTCTACAAAGGCATTAATTTTTACATGCTTGTAGGAGTTTTCCTTTGTGTAAATAAAATGTGTGCCTAGAAACAAGTGTCACAGGAAACCAGGCTGGGAACATTTCTTTCAGTAAATTATTGATTTGTTCCAAAAGTTGACATTGATACTTGAATGCATCACAGCTAATTGCACTGATAATTCCCTTCTCTTTCTCTCACCAAGGATTTACATTAAAATAAAGCTTACCAGCAGCTTTAGTTATTATGTACGTGCTGTTTAAATGGGGCTGAAAATACTACATCAAAGTATGACCCTTCTCCCGAGTATGTTCCCCCAGTGCCAGACTCTGAAGGTTGCATTATTGTATATGTAAATATGAGTAACGATATATACAGTTTAGGTCAGACTTGGCAGGACCCAGAGCAGCAATAGCACCAGATAGGATGGTTATCCCTAGGTGAGGGCCCTGGAGAGGACAGCCAGTCTAGTGGGCCATTGACCATGGAGCACTGTGGCTGCTGGTAGGTGAGGTAGAGCAGGTGTAACTGGGGATTGCTTGCAGCCCCATCATTTGTGAGAACTACAGGACGCTTTAGGCAGCTGGCACAAGGGGGAGCAGTTTTAAGGCTACATTAATTAGTGCCAAAATAGTGGCCAGATGCAGATCTGGCTCAGGATCAGAGAAGAATGAAAGCAATTTATTGTGTTCATCTGTGTGTGCTCTGTGTATGTCATACAAACGTATTAATAGTGCTTGACAAGTTTATATTTTTATATTGAAAGGATAGATAGCTCTAGAGTAATTTACTGCTGTTATTTTATTTCTCGTATTTAGTTTTTTATTTCCACAGATAGAATAAACTGATCTTGATAGAAGCAGTTCACTGTATTTCTATGTTCTATCAGGTTAACGCTGTTGACGGTGTGCTGTTTGACTCTTGCTGCGGTGTGGTGGTGTTTTGGCTGCAAGATTTAATCTCAGTGTTTCCCAAAAGGTGGTCTAAGTTTAATGCATGCCTATAATAAAGTATATTATATTGATGTATTTCAAATTCTCTTCCAGTGCCTTTGCTAATCTTAAAAAAAAATTATTTAGAAAAAGAGCTGAATTGGCACATAGACGAACTCATAACTCTCAGATATTTAGTACAGATGAGTGCATGTGTTCCATCTTTGTTATCTTGCCTTTCTGATAAGATGCAGTAATACCGAATGGGGTTAGGTAGCTGGCAAAGAAGATGTTGTGAGCAGTGCCATACTTGAGGCCAGCATGCTGGGATGCCAGAATAACAAGGAGCTGTTGCCATCATGGAAGGAGGGGATTATTTAAACATTGAATTATTAGGCATCTAGTTAGATGTGTATGCATTCTCATTTTGTTAATCTCCATATCACCTCCTTCAGTGTGATAAACCCCCAAGCAGAGGTCTTACCACATTATGAAATCCTATTCTCAACAACTGTTCCTGTATTTTTACTCCTAGTCTTCAGTTCCTACTAAAAATGTGTAGACATATTTGAATGCGTGACCAGCTTGTTTACACTGATCTACGTGCCAGGTCTGGAACGCTTATTTGGTTATGCAGCTAAAAAAAACAAAAACAAGTCAATGAGATATGGATGTTTAGGGAATCGGTGTACCCCTCCTGGAATAGTCATGTCCCTACAAGCTCCTGCTTTGCAAATTACTGCTGTCCCTCTGCAGGAACAATTCAATTTAGAATAGGCATACTCCATACAATCTTGCCCCAGTAGAAATCAACAGATACATTTGCACAGATTTCACTAAAAGTAAGACTGTGAGGAATGGGATCTGCTGTGCACTCTTTCTTTCTATAGATCCCCCTATTCCACTTATAAATGTTCAGCCAGATGCCTCCAGAGTCAACCACGGAGTCAAAGTTTGAGTTTAAAGATAGTTGTGCAGTACAGGTGGGATTAGTCTCACTAATTTTCATCATCTAAAAATCTAAACCTAAAAAACTAGTCCTCTAGGTTGTCTTTATGGTTATTGAAAGGCATCTTCAGAGAGGGATTCATTCTTCATGCTCCTGCATGGGTTTCACTGTCTCATAGTTTTCTGATCCTCTGGGCATAGACTGTTGATGGAGCCTAGATGCTCACCTCAGGCTAGATGCTTGCATTTTGGATGAAATTATCTTGTCCCTAAATGCTACTGACTTTAAGTGATCAGCTGTATTTACTTCCATACCCCACAAACTCGTTTGGGAAATGCATATATATGTATATAAATGGAATATGCATGTGTGTATATATATAAATAAACACAACTCAGAAATATTGCAGCATAGTTATACAAGGTATATATTCCTTGATATATTCCGTGGCAATTAGTTAGCTTAATGATTGAACTGAGCCACTGATGTATGGGAGCAGTGGAGGGCACAAGAGGACTGAGCTGGGAACATGTGCCGCTGTTGGATGCAGCCCTGCTTTTCCAGAGGTCCCTTCCTGTGTAAACACCCGCTGCTATTGCTCCCTTTCTTCCTCTGTGCCATTAAGCTCTGGGATGAGTGATTCATGTGATGTTGGGGTGGGAGGTGACGGTCCTTCCCCACCATGGTTAGTCACCACAGGTCCTGCACCTCAGAGCATCCCCTGGGTCACCCCGCAGCCTCAGTGCTAGCCCCTGTCCCGAGAGCTCCCTTCCCTGCCCCAGCTTTTACTGTGCTTTGGGGCGTGCTGGGCTTCGTCTTCCTGCCTTGAACTGATTTTGATGCCTGGCAAAGGTGACAGTGTAAGGGAAAACAGTTCATACTGCCTAATTCCACATGAAAAAGGATTAGGGCAGCACAAAGTTTTGAATGGCATTAGTGAAGCAATTGATCCAATGTAGAAACAAGTCAGCTTTTTAAGTATCTGCAAACAAGACAGGGCATCAGATACTCATTAGTACCATAAGCTTACAATAAGCTGTGATGAACGCTTCCATTTGTGCAGCAGTGCCAAAGGGAGATGTGGTTGATTTGTTTGTTTGTTTGTTTAGCTCCAGGCCCTAGTTCTTACCCTAAATGCAAAAATCCTTCTGTTTACATGTTGTCTTCAGTGGAGCTATTTCTGATTTCTTGTGGTACAGGTAGGAGGAGGCCAAACCCCAGAAATTTTAATGAAAGATCCAACTGAAAACAGATGAATGCGTTTTAACTCATTTGTGAGAAGAGGAATCTTATTTATTTTTTGCATCGGTATATGCTGCAGTTGGACATTTTTGATGGGAGTGAAGAGGATCTTGTTTGTGCTTGATGTGATGACATTGGGTATTCTGCTGGTAAACGGACTTACTGAAGTACATTGACTTGACTTGAACAGCTAGTAAAAATTTCAGATCTTAGTAGGTTATTCCCAGCAGAAGGAAAAAAAGAGGAATTTCTAGTGCCATTTTAACCCTTATGAATTTAGGACACCCTTCTATCGTAAAAGGAAAAAAAATCAAATAATCTATGGCAATTTCCTTGCCCGTATCCCAAGATTGTTTCAGCCATAACCTTAACATGAAATATTTATTTATTCTGCACATTGATACTATTCAGGTTATTCTGTGTTTTTTTTTTTTATTTATTTTACTGCAATGGCTTTTCTGTTCCTGAGTTTTGTCTCTGTTTCTTCTAGTCAGCTCATTTTTGTTTTTCTTCATCCATCATCTCAGCCAAAACAATTTTAACAAAGTAATTCTGCCAAACTTTTCTGAATCTCTGAGAGGCCTTACATTTGCTTTTGCTCTATGCAAAACTCTATGCTTAGCTGTCTCTTAGAGGTATGCCTTATCTCTTAATTTAGAGATGTCTTCAGAGAGACGTCTTAAGAGATATCAACTTCTCTCATAAACGAAAAAACAGTGATAAAATATTTGATATAAAGATCTTTGATGAAAGGATATCTTCCCTAATTATTTTCTTTCTTAATTCTCAATATTTGCTAGCATATGAAATATTCCCTCCCTTTGTTAAGATTTACAACAGCAGACTTCTGTGAATCAGTGGACTGCTTTTTAAGGCATCTGTGAAAAGCAGCTGAAAAAATACTTACAATAGGTAGGCTTACATTACTATACAGAAGACAAAACATTTCTACAGGAAGGTGAGCAAAGTGTTTGAGAGCTGATCTTGTTCCAGTTTAAAGGTAAGACCAAATACAAGGTCTGTCCTCACTGCAGTGCCATAGCTCCTTAACTATCTCATTAGATAAGAGTATGATGAGAAGTGTTGTTGGTTGGTTGGGTTTTTTTCTTATCTTTTAGGTGCTTTCTATATTTATGTGCAGTTTACAGCTTTTGACTTGAATAGGTTTGTATATCTGCTGCCAGGTAGTTATGGCTGTAGTTTTATTTTTTTTAACATTATTTATCCCTCATGTTACCTTAATGAATGCGTTAAAGGAATGAAGTGCAAAGGCAAAGTAAATGCAAAATAATCTTTCATGCAAAAATAGAAGTAGTAATTATTAGGAGATATTTTCTATCTTGGTTCTCTCCAGGCTGGATGGCAGTTTACTCTTCCCAAAGCTGAGTGAAGAGAGTAAGATCAAAGGGCATCCTAAATCTTAAAGATGGTGGTGTTAGAAAAGAGAAGCATCACAAAGAGGATAAATACTCTTTTTGAAAGGTTGCTGAGGCTTTTTGCAAAAGCTGCTGTGATGTTCAAAAGGACAGAGCACTTCCAGTCTTCTCACCTAGGAGAGGCAAATACCAAGACCTTGCAGATCCAGGCTTTCCATGGACCACTTGCAGGGTTTAAGAGGCTGTTTCCCCTGTGAGTGGCACACGGACAGGTTTGGAGTGAGGCCAGGCCATGTTGTTTCTGGCATCGCTCTCCAAAAACTCCATGGTCAGAGTGACAGAGACAAAGGAAGCAAACTGAGGCCAGGAGCCAGCACCTTCCACCCAGGAGTAGAGAACAGCCCAAAGTGACTTTACAAATGCTTTCAAGGAACATCGAAAAATTAGGCAATGGAAGAAAGAAAACTGTTTGTTGCTTTAAGCCTTTGTTCTGCCTCCTGACTTTGAGTGAATAAATACATGACGTTTGTTTAGAAGTGTTTGGGTTTCCCTGCAAACTGAGATTCTGACAGCTTTCTGCAAAAAAGGCTCACTTGTGCCAAATTCAGATGGTCCAGTCAGTTGAATAAACAGCATAAGAAACTGGGCAGAGCATAACTAGTCCGAGATGTTTGCACTGCATGTTCCCGTGGACACTAAGAGAGGTGTGCACACAGCAGGGGACTTGCACAACTCTACAAGATGTGCTCCAACATAGAATCATAGAATCGTTAAGGTTGGAAGGGACCTTTAAGATCATCGAGTCCAACCATTAACCTAACCTGACAAAACCACTTCTAAACCATATCCCCAAGTACCACGTCTACCCTTTTTTTAAACACCTCCAGGGATGCCGAATCCGCCACCTCCCTGGGCAGCCTATTCCAATGTTGGTTAACCCTTTCAGTGAAAAAATTTTTTCCTAATATCCAATCTAAGCCTCCCCTGGCTTAACTTGAACCCCTTTCCTCTCGTCCTATCACTTGTCACTAGGGAGAAGTCAGCCCCCATCTCTTGACAACCTCCTTTCAGGTACCTGTAGAGAGTGACAAGGTCTCCCCTCAGCCTCCTCTTCTCCAGGCTAAACAGCCCCAGTTCCCTCAGTCATTCCTCAAACCTTCTCTACCTTCATACCTTCTCTAACAGTGTCTCTGCACGTGGGTTTTCTATTCATTCAGCTGTTAGATTCTTCATGAACCCTGCTTATATAGTGTATATTCCATGACTGGAATATATATAGCTAAAACAATTAGATGATAACCATACCTACTATCTGTGGATTTAAGAAATTTTCTCAAGTCTTGGCTTTCCCCTTGGGTCATTAGGCTTTCATAGCACAGGATAAAAAAATACTCCAAATGCAAAATGTAGGTGGGTTTTTTTTGTGCTTTTTAAAAATAATGTTTTACCTAGTAACTGCTGAAAAACATCTGTGAATCTCCCCTGTAAACTTAAGTGCCCATTAAACTTGTAAACATTTGTTTTGCGAAGGGTGGACAACATGCAATTATATGTGCATGTTATCATTGTCAAATAATCTTTGCTTCACATCAGATTAAGTCAGATGGGTCCCTTATTCTGTGGACAGGTTTTTGGTTGAGCATCGTTGCAAGGATGATTATACAGTATTGTCATGTCCTCTCTGTATCGCTGCAGCTGGCGTGTGATTGGAATTTGGAGCATACTAACACAATTAATTGAAATATCCTGTTCTCAAGTGAATTGTTTACAGGGCTGTGTTGTGTCACTGACTATCACTGTGAACATTCTGAATACCATTTTTAGCATGTAATATTTTTAAATGGCTTACAATACAAGACTCTTTATCATCCACATGCTAAAGTATATATTGTACTACTGGAGTTTCAGATATTTTACAGTGTTCCTTGGGGATCCAAATCCTGCAGGTCTGTTTGCCATGTACCAAAGTCACTGGTTCTGCACTGTGCTATAAATAACTGTTTATGAGAGAATATTTCTGTGGATTTGAAGCTGAAGAAATACACTACATTCATTTATACATTACAGGGATACATAATATGGCGATACATAATTTTGGGCGAGACTCTATCTAGCTAAGTTGGAATTGTTTTACTATAAAATCACTCACTAGAGAAACCATTTGCCCACTTTCCTTCTTATTTAGTGTATGGAACATCTTTTTTCAGTCAGAGAGATACAGATGAAACTTAAGTGGTTCAGCAGATTCTAGATCAGAGCTTGAGACTTAAAAGAGATTTACTGTTGTGACTCAGGAATAATTATTAGGCAGATAATGTCAATACCATTATAACCTGTAACAAGATAATGACAGTAACATAAAATGAAGCATTAATATAAAGTATGGAATTTTATTACTGATAGTGAAGTAACATGATCCTGCCCAAGGAAGTTGAGAACAAAGCCATTTGGTGCAATGTTTGAGAAGCTTTTCTGTGGGACTGCATAACTTGAGAGGTACATCACTTTGATAAAACTTCACTTTCCTCTCCGACTTGTAGTTCCCAAATGTATAAATTCTTCAAAGAAAAAGAACAAAAAAGCATTAGGGTTCTGTATGTTTTCAGTATGTTCCTCCAAAGCTTTTCTCGATACATTTCCATCAGAAATGAGAGACATTCAACAAGTCCTACTAAAAAAGGCAATCCTCTGTTATCAGAGGCCTTCAAGAACTGTAAGAATTTAAGGAAAATCTTGTTTTAAGGACCATTCTGTTCCATACTTATTCTATGCACTAAATAATGCAGTAAACGGTTGGACTTTTAACAAAGGATATCCTTTGTACAGTAATTCCTGAAATACGAGACCTTCCCTCCTTCCCCAAAGAATTTATGTTCCTATGACCTACCTCACTTGCATTTTAGGTGCCTATATCCATCATTCTCATCCTCAGAACTCCCACTCAGCAGCTGCCTATTTTGGCAGCACTTGTAGTCCATCCATAACTATCCCAGGTTTTTACATTAAGGATCTGTACAGACGTGAAATTGTACTTCTGAGAATGCTCAGAAGCTGTGTTGGCTCAACAGAGTCAAGCACTTTACCAGCTAGGTTTATTTAAAGGGCAGGTGAAATAAGCACCTGCCTACTGTAACAAAAACTTTGAGCTGGAAAAAAAAAACCCACCCCAGTGTTCCAGAGTGAAATATTTATTATTCATTGACAATAATTGTTTCCTGTTTTAAAAAAAAAAAAAAAAGCTAGCATGATTAAATTATTTTTCTTATTATTTTATCAGGGAGTTAGAAGATTACTGGGAAAGGTCAGAAAAAGCATTTTTACTTGTTCTGAAAAAGTAGACTAAATGGAGAGCTGTCTATGGAAGTCCCCAAAGTAATACCCCGAATGCCTCTGCACGATTAAAGCAGCTGTGTGCCAGTCTTCTCAAACAGAGCTACCATGAGTGCCATCCTGCACCACAGCCCAAGAAAACAACTCAGCATAACTTGGGACAGGACACAAGGTGGTAAACTACTGATTTAGGGACTCATTTGAGAGGAGACATGATGCTACTTTTACTACGATCACTTCTGTTTCTTACTTACATTAGTAGGAAAGGCTCTTGGAAGGAGAGGCAGAAGCACAATCTCCTCTATCCAAAATGAGTGCTGTAATCTCTAGCCAGCAGAGTTATTTGTTTGTGTTTTCAGTGAGTCGCTTTCTTCTTCATCCTCTGCTTCCTGCTCACAACTTCCCAAATCTTGAATTATTTTCTGCATAGCAGTGTGGCTGCAATGAGAGTATCCCCTTCCTAATCCTTTACAGAAGCCTTTAGTCCCAGGGGGTGATTGTGTGGGAGGTAGAAGATATGGATTTAATTAAACTTAAAGGCAGTGGCCCTTTAAAGTGAGCTAGTCAATCCCTAGCCTTCATTTCTAGCCTGTTATCCAAGGACAGAGGTATCACTAGAGTATGTATTTTAAAAGGAAACATAGGACAGTGAATGAAGAGTTGCAGCTGTGGAGAACAGTCCCTGGAGGAAGAGGGTGGTGGGTGCTCTGTGTATGGCCAGTTATGAGGACCCAGAGAACAGACCTCAAAGAAAAAAACACCAACTGTTTTGTGTCGTAAGAGCCATGGGTTTGGCCTTGAAGTAGAAAAAAAACATATGCCTAGAGCCAATAGTACCGTTTGTACTTACACGTCAGGTGGTGGCTATAGGGGGGAAGAAAATGGAAAATGTCAGGTAGTTGCTGAGCGTCTGTTTTCACAGAGCTTTCTCAAGACCTTTCTCTTCTTCAGGTATCAGCCTCTTGCTATTCCAGATATGTCGTAGACTCCAACAGATCATTTGATTTGTATTTGCTGTGCCTGGAGTCAGCGATGACAAGCCCTTCAATTTGCATGTACGTCCAGGACTTGGAAGTGTTTTCCAGCTTTCAGTCCCACATCATAGAATCATGGAATGATTTAGGTTGGAAGGACCTTGAAGATCATCTAGTTCCAACCCCCCTGCCATGGGCAGGGACACCTCCCACTGGACCAGGTTGCTCAAAGCCCCATCGAGCCTGGCCTTAAATACCTCCAGGGATGGAGCTTTCACAGCTTCTCTGGGCAACCTGTGCCAGTACCTTACCACCTCAGAGTGAAAAATTTCTTCCTAATATCTACCCTCTAAAATCTACCCTCTTCCAGTTTAAAGCCATTATCCCTCGTTCTATCACTACATGCCCTTGCAAAAAGTCCCTCCCCATCTTTCCTGTAGGCCCCCTTAAGTACTGGAAGGCCGCTATAAGGTCTCCCTGGAGCCTTCTCCTCTCCAGGCTGAACAGCCCCAACTCTCTCAGCCCGTCTTCGTAGGAGAGGTGCTCCAGCCCTCTGATCATCTTTGTGGCCCTCCTCTGGACCCGCTCCAACAGGTCCATGTCTTTCATATACTGGGGCCTCCAGAGCTGGACACAGTACTCCAGGTGGTGTCTTACCAGAGCAGAATAGAGGGAAGGTCATTTCATCTGGTCATTTCTTTCTGTGTCCTAAACTTCATGTCATATTACTGGGATATAACATTAAGAAGCAAAGAAATCTGCCTCTCGTTTGTAGGAGGAGAGGCATAGATATCATAGTTTGGATACTAGTTTGAAGAAATAAGGTCTAGTGCTTATGCAAAGGTGTCTGTATGAGCAGAGCTATAAACTTTCTGTGCATCAAAGTCGCAATAAAGACCCTGAGTTCATTTCTATCAGGGTGGATCTTTACATAGCTAAGCCTTGATCCTTCCTTCATAAATGCCTTTGCCATAGAATGGAAGGTACTACATATAAGTGTCAGATCATTATCCATCTTACTTATTATCCATTATCTAAACCTCCTTCCTTGGTCTCCAGACTTGAAGTTCGCATCAGTATGTTAGCGTTCAACATAAGAATGTGCTAGTTCAGTATTAAAAATCTGTTTAATTGGAAGTGGTGCATTTCTCTCTTACTAAATTTATTTTAGAATCACAGAATCATAGAATGGTTAGAGTTGGAAGCAATCTTAAAGATCACCTAGTTCCAACCCCCTGCCCTGGGCAGGGACAGCTATCACTAGACTGGGTTGCTGGTCATTTTTGGCGAGGGGCGTGGGGGGTGGATATTGAGGTTGCTATTTTAATACTGAGTTAAGAGGTTGGTTTTGTTGTCTTCAGAGGTAAATATAGGTCGAAAATTTTCATGTAATGAATCACATGTATCTTTGATGTTACTTTGGGGAGCAGTGTAGTCCTGTAGAAGTGTGTAGCAGAGCTCAAAAGGTGGAACACATGTTAGAAGATTTGCATGGCAGACTGCAGTTGGAACACAGATGAAGGACAGTCCCCAGGTCATAGAGTCCTCCCTTCTTGAGACACTGCCTCTTTCCATGTGACGTGCAGCCAGAGCCCTCACTAGAAGTGTTTGGCAAATCTCCCCCTTTATAATAGAAAGGAAGGGTATTCAGAACGTTTTTAGTAGGAATCTAGAACCTTTTTCTTTCCATTGTATGGTCCTTCTGGATCTGGTTGTGTTACAAAAGCTGTATATAAGCCGGGTCTTTTGTTAAGAAATGAGGAAGAATATGATGTTGAATCTGACTTGGGATGAAAAGTCTTTTGTTGTCGAAAACTATGATAAGATTATTATGTTCTCTTTGTTATTTAAGATTACTCTCTGGCAGAATTTACTTCATATATAAAATTTGTTGTGCTGGATGATTGCTAATTTAAGTATTATCATCAGAATGGGCAGACCTTTATTTTGGCAGTACTTTCAATGGTGGTCAAAGGGAAATAAGTCCCAAACTGATATTTTTATTGAACTGAGCTGTGTTCTTAGTCTGTCAAGTCCTAAAACACTGTTATGTTTCTTGAACTGAAGAAGTATGTGTGTAGGCTGTCATCTGTGTAAGCATAATTTCATCTCCCTAAGCTTCAGCAAGGTAACAAAAGGCAAAATGATTGCTCACACATGACCATTACCATTCACATGTTCATCACCAAGACCTGTTTTAACAGAAATTGATGACAGTAAGAAGAGGCCCATATCACTTATGCTTGAAATCATTAACATATTTACTTAATATTAATGTCATGTTACCTTTAGAACCTGACTGGTGTGCTGAATGTGCAACACAATTATTGGTATTAAAATTATAGAGTTGGTGATAAACAACTTTTAAACATCAAAGCCCAGAGAAAAAATAAGCAGGAGTTGAAATGTCTTCTTATAAAATATGTAGCTCAGAAAGCAAACAGTTTATTTTGTTTATTTTGATTTGCAAAGCCATTCTTCCACATGAGAGGAAACCAGACAATTCAAATCAGTTTCTAAGCCTCAAAAAGCACAAACTAGATGGAGACTTTATATTTAAAGTTAGTTACGGTCTTATTTGCCACTGTTTTCTTGCAACAAAAGAACAAAAAGTATGTCTTAATATTTTTGTATCTTTACATATCAGAAATTTGCCTTCCCACACTAAAAAAGAAGGGCTGGAAAAGAGGGTTATTTTGATCCCTGGGCCAAGTTCTTTAATGCCAAATTGCAGTGTGGAAAGAATGTCTCGGTCCAAGTTATAAATCCTTAAAATGAGCTTTGATGGAAAATCTGGAGTAGTTTCACAGTGGAATCTCCTCAGCTCCATGTGAGGAACCCTGTTGCTGCTTTGCTAAGGCATGTGCCCACTCCATCCAGGAATGGTCTGGTTGATACCAAAAGTGCCTTATTGCTTGTGAGCAAAAAAGCAATCAACAAAGCGAGGATGTTTTTGTTCTGCAAATTGCTTCATGATTTCCAGTCAGGTCTGAGAAGATTTTTCTCTGCTCTTCTGTGTTGTGAAATTGGTGAGCCACAGAGGAAACCTATGCAAATTCAGGTCATTCCTTTCCTTTACAGAAAACTTACCTTTGCTTACTGTGGGTTTGTTTATTAAAGTGAATGCAGGACTAGCCATGAAACTTATCCTGACCGTGACAAGACATGTATGAGGCATAAGATTCATGCAAGCTTAGAATTTAGGAAGTCTCATTCAGGGGAATGGAATGGGGCCTCTGGGGTAGAGGGCTATCATTGCTATCCTGGATGCCCAGAAAAGTAGAAATATGGCTTTCTTTTTACCCTTCCTCCTTTGGGCAGGCATGGGTACTCCTTCCCAGATCACCTGTTTCTTCCAAGGGAGATCTCTTTGGCCAGGAACTGTCAGAGACAGCCACAGCTCAAGTTTGGGCAGGCTTGGATGCTGTTCAAATGTGCATGCACACATAGGAGAAAAAGGGAGTTTCATGTATTTCATCTCATTTATTTGTCCTGGAGAACGCTGGCCCTGTCCTTATGGTCAAATTAATTTCTTCACGCATCACCACTTTAAAAAACAAAACATGTCCTCCCCTTATATTTGTTACTACTATAGCATCACATCAGTTTACAGAAGCATCTCGGTGTATGTTCCACTACCCAGGACAGTCAGCGGCTTTTTCTATCACATCCTCCGTCTCCCCTGTCACTTCTGGGACACACATATATCAACGTTAGCAGGAAAGGTTGCTCTGTAGGGAAACCCAGTTTGGTACTAAGGAGCCAGCCTCTCCGAGGTTCACATTTTGGGGGCGGAGGGTTGTTTGGATTAGTTCTTGTTTTGTTGCATGGACTGAATGCCAGTTAGTGCGTGGAGTGCATTCAGTGTCTCTTGAAGCACATCTCTCCATTTCATTGCATGTGAAGAGGATCTCTGAGGGAGCACAAGAAGTGTTAGGAGACAGCTTTTAGAAGAGTACTCTTTATCTGAACTTCACCTTCTGAGCAGTGTCTTTAGGTGTAACACTTCTGCCTGGCAGGAAGTCCCGGTCTTCGTCATGCTAATAAAATTAACTGACATATTAGTTTTAATCAATGTTTTATGTAAAATCTGTATTCAATAAAAGGTCCTGTATTTTATTGTACTTTTACTAAACAGATACTGAAATGTACTTTACAGTTAAAGAATATACCTAAGAAATAATTGCAAAGTTGTACAGGCAAGTATATGGAGTATTTACAACAGAAAGTCTCGAGGTTGGCTGTTTTGGAGGATTGCTCAGTGTGGCACTGAGTGTTGTGTCCTGTTAATTCAGGCAGCTCGAGGCCACTATTAATAACTGTGCTGGTGGTGCTCACTTAACCAGTATCCCTTCGCAGCAGCAGCACAGGTCTGCAGGGCAGCAGCTGCCTGATGGGTCCTCTGCAGCTGCAGGGTGAGTATCTGGCTCCTTCCCGTGGTATTTTGTTGCTATTGCACAGGGCTGAGGAGCAGCTGCAGTAAGCCAATAAAAAAAGCAATGCGATTAAACTGTAAAGCAAATCTGTATGATCCTTTTCAAAGGATGAGCAGGTTATTTTATTCCAGAAAGAGCTGGATTTTGTTTGCTTGCGCAATATACAAATCACTTAGCAAACCTTACACGCACACAAATACACACTGTAAGTGGCTTCTACCTTTCATTTGGGACAGATGCATCAAAAGCCTTACCCCTGTGACACTGGTGAATATTGGCCTCGAACACATGTATTAAATTAATTCTGAGTTGGGATTTGGTAAGCAATGGGAGGAAAGAGAGCACAGTAAGTTAGTACAAATGTTACTTGGGTGATTAGATCACAAACTGTAAGTGAAACTTGGAAATATAAAACAGCCCCCTTAAAGCTGGGTAAGTCATCTAAAGCTTGCCAGTGATTGTTGAAGAGTATTGTTTCTCTTCATTTTCTTAGCTGGGATTAGTGGAGTTTTACTTAATTGTATTTTTATCTGAAAATTACTGAGTAGTGTTGACAGATACACGCTGCTATTTACAAAATAAAATCGTACTATAGGGATTCTGACATTTTGGTTAATTGGTATGTATCCCTCTAAATGGTTTCTATTCCTTAACTCGTAATTGTTCTCATTTGCTCAGTGGGATTCAGAAACAGGGTTTGTGGAATGTCATTTAAAACTCATTTCATTTTGTTAAATTAAATGCATTGGCTTCAATCTTGCCTGCAAATTAAGTCATTCTAGTTTCATTTTCTGGCCATATATTTTTAACTGTATAAATATTTTTTCTTCTCTTGAAACTTGCTTAATGTTACAAAAAGTGCCACCCCCAGCTTCACTTTATAGCAAATGAGTCGCGGTGTGTTTTCTACAGTCAGTTAAATCTGGACATAAATCAGATGCTTGATCTGTCTCTGATGGCAGTCTAAATGTGAACAATTGTTTTCAAAGTTAGCCCTTTTCCTTGCTAAGTGGAGGACCGAAACTAATAAATTATTCTTTTGCAACCCAGAGAAATAACCTTCAATAAGAAAATATCTAAAAGGTCAGATCCTGCCTTCCAGTTTAGTTTCCCTTAGTGTAGAGGCAGTAGGAAGGAGAAAGGTGTCTTGTTGCAATCTGATTTCCTCACCCTATTCTAACCCTAGTCAATGCATTGCCTGGCTTCTCTTTATAAATACAAACAGCTTCAGGGGCACTCCAACACATGTTTTGCTACCCACAATTTATTAGCCAAGAATAGCTACGTTGAAGTAGAGTTGTGGTCATGCTCTCCTCTGGCAAACCCTCTTCATCAGGGACTCTGGGACTGTTACATAGGCTCTGCTGGGTATTCAACATCCCGGGTAGGCCACACACTGGAAAACCGCCCAGGAAACAGATATACAGCCTTTATGGCCCCTTTTGTAGCGTACTGGAGGACAACAGAAACAAGTCATCAATCTCTTCTTCTACAAGCGTGATTTGAACAAACGTCTGTGGGTGAAAAGCTCTGAGTGGTATCAACTATCAGTTGTCTCCAATGGCAACATTTTAAGCAGAGTAAATACATTACACTAGAAAGTCACATAGACCTTGTATTAAGTTAACGGTGCCATGTTTCCACTTAAATTTCTGGTGTTGGGGCTCTTTAATACTTTCATTTTCCTTTATTCCAATTTTTTTTTTAAAGAAAAAAAGATTATGAAATGTATTGATATGATCCAAACAGAACAAAAGACAGAATCCTGCTGTGCTAGAAAGTAGGGCCATGAGGGTGATCAGAGGGCTGGAGCACCTCTCCTATGAAGACAGGCTGAGAGAGTTGGGGCTCTTCAGCCTGGAGAGGAGAAGGCTCCAGGGAGACCTTATAGCGGCTTTCCAGTACCTAAAGGGGGCCTACAAGAAAGACGGGGAGGGACTTTTTACAAGGGCGTATAGTGATGGACAAGGGGTAATGGCTTTAAACTGGAAGAGGGTAGATTTAGATTAGATGTTAGGAAGAAGTTCTTTACTGTGAGGGTGGTGAGGTACTGGAACAGGCTGCCCAGGGAAGCTGTGGATGCCCCATCTCTGGAAGCATTCAAGGCCAGGCTGGATGGGGCTATGAGCAACCTGGTCTAGTGGGAGGTGTCCCTGCCCATGGCAGGGGCTTGGAGCTAGGTGATCGTTAAGGTCCCTTCCAACCTAAACCATTCTATGATTCTATGATTGCTTATTTCTGTGAACCTTTGCAACCTAGGTATACTGCTAGAAATATTTTTTGTAATAGATTGCTTTTCCTTCCATTTTTCCAACACTTGTCTGCTACAAGATAAAATGGAAAAAAAAATGTGGGAAGCTTGCTGTTGCCTACCGATTCCTTTTGGGAAACAGAGTTCTTAAAAAGAAGTGGAGTTCTTAAAAAGCCTCCCCACCCTAAAATGTATTAGGGTGGTATCATGCACAGAACAGAGCATGAGAGGGAGCACTGGGGGACAGCATTTCAATTCTTTCATGCTAATGAGTGAGGATACAATTGTCTTCTAGACAGTATTTTAAAGGATAAATTATGAGAACTGGATACTCTTTGTTCCCACATATCTAGGAAGGATACTTTTTCGTATAGTGGAAAAATACTTAAATATTTTTCAAATATAACCTATGCTCCTAAATGGTATGGAAATCTGTCACAAGGTCTTGGCATAATTCAGTTGGCAGCAACTGCTGTTCTTCCTAAGCAGCAGCACTGGCACATAAGGGCGTGACAGCGGTGTACTCTAAGTATGGAAAGCTGTCTTCTCGATAGCAACAGGAGACCATTTTCAGATCTGAAACTCTATATTCTGTAGCAAACAAACAAAAATATGCAGAAGGACCCTGATTCTTGGAATATGCATTTTCCCACCAAGCCTATTTATAAAACTGCCTGATAAAAAAGCATATAGAAGAAATGATTGCAACTCAGAATATCTGGGTTGTATTCCCAGCTCTCTTTGCCCTTTAGTGAGCCACATTAAAAAAAAAAAAAAAAAAGAAAATCTGCCAAGAAAGCCTTTATACCTCAGTTTCCCCACATCTACAGAAATAATAAATAATAAGGGTGATTTCGTTTGCATCTGGAAAGCATGTTGAGCTGATTTAGTGGAAGACACTAACAGTGTCATGCATTATTGCTGCATTAGGCTGACTGTACTTCTGAAATCCATCTGAAATTTCCCACTTGACATTGAATGTGGGTGGTAGCGTTTCAGTATTAATTTTGAAGAGGATGCATTATAGCACTGCCTGATGTATAATTACACGGTTCGTGATTAAAGCATTTTCTAAGAAAGGCAGTAACCTGTGAGATCCTCTCTCTTTTTCACTTCATTAAACTACCGCATTACAAAGTGTATTGTTTCACTACGGATCCTGCCAAGCAGCTCTACTGTGCTCCATACAGCTACGTGTGAAGCAGCGAGGTGAAGTTCATAACTATATTTGGGTATCAGAGTTTATTTCCTCTACTCTCTTGAAGGTTAACATGACGAGCGGTTGAGGAATGCTAGGGGAAACCATCGTTAACATGAGCAGGCTGTGCCTGAGCTCGGATTGCCCTGCCGAATCCTGTTTCGTGTTGCAAGCAGTTAAATCACCGGGCGCCGGGACGGGGCTCGGACCACACAAACACAGGATCGGGTCTGTTCCGTTATCGTGTTGCTGAGATAGATCCTCCGCATCGCAGATAAGAGAGGCTCTCCCGTACATTGTCAGCATTCAGAGCCCGGCGTTGAAGTCGAATACTCCCCGGTCAGATGTGCCTGTAAGCAGGGTGGTAGGAGAGGAAGCTTGGAGAGGAAATGAGTAAATCCGCAGCCCGTCCCAGTGTGTGGCTGTAAGGCAGGGTTACTGGAGCAAGCAGCAGAGCGGGGAGGAAGTGTTGCAATGACTGACCCTCATGTCTCTGTTCTTCTCTGAAAGAGGCTCATCAGAGAAAAATCTAAGATAAGAGGATTTTTGGGAAACATTCCCGCACAATTAGTGCAAGATGAAGTGATCTATTGCTAGTTCTGAAAGAGGGGGAGCATGCGTAACTCCTCCTTAGGGGTGCTCAGCACCCAATGAAAGGAGAGCACCCATAAAAAGCAGACTGTTGCATGAAGTTACTGAATTTTTATCTTCTGTTCTGCATGACTTTTCTATCCTTTGTGAACTTAGTATTGTCAATGATGATACACACTGGAGCTTTACATTTTCCCAAGGAGTTTAAGATAAAATTTCTAAGAGGTACATAGTTACATTGATGCTTAAAAACTGCGAAGGAGAGGGTGTCTCTGTTTCCCATAATATCGGAGTCAGACAACTTAATGTAAAAATAATACAGTGGCATGTTTACTTTCTTGCAATTTTGTGTCTATCTACATACTTCTCATTTTTTACAACTGACTTGTGAGCAGTTGGGTCCCTGGAAGAATGATATGAATGAGAAGGGCATCCTATGGGGAAGGGAGGTAATAGGAGCAAGGGGTGATCCCTACAGAAAGAGAGGAAATTAAATGTGACATTCCACTGCCAACAGGGTGTTGGTTTGCTATATTGTCTCCATCAACAACTCTTCGCCTTTCTGACTTTTTTTAGAATACTTTTGAAGTGAAAAAACTACTCTTTTACCACTGCTTCCTCCCAGTGTTTTTTTCCACCATTGCATAACTATCAAAATAAAGACCATCAGTAAATATTTAGGGCCACTGGTATGATGTGGATTATCAACCTTTGTTTACAAAGCACTGTTTACAATGTTTATACTTGTCACTTTTAAATTAATGACAAAAGAAAATTATGTAGGCGGGGGGTGGGTGAAGTCCATTCTTTGAATACTAGATACTTGCAAAGCAGCTGCTAGAATGAAATTTCCCTGGCTGCTTAGTGAGAGGATAGTTCGAATTGTAGTCAAAATTAGGATTGGTACACCAGATTATGTGTGGGTGTGACAAATGAAAAAGGAAATGCTTGGTACAGTATTTTTATTTGTAATGTGAAACTAACCTAAAATAATATTAGTGGGTATTAAATTCTGTATGTTCCAGTGGATCAGTTTCATTGGAATACAGAAAATAGTTCTGCTTATAGTGGTAGCTCAGAGAATATTTCTGAGACATTACTTTAGAAGAATGACTGAAGTTGAAATACTAATAGTAGGGCATACATGATGCTATGGGTGTGGTATGTGCCTCTTATCATGATTTCATATTGTTCTAAATACATGTTCATACAATCTTTAGCGACTCCACATTAGCATTCATTATATATAGTTACATATTGAAGAAACAATTTCTTCGTTACAGTTGGCTTTAAAAAACATTTTAACGGAGCCTTTCGTGTCACTGATCTGTAATAGTGAAAAAAGAGTATCAGTCAGTGAAAACACAGGTGACTGAAGGTGACTTCTGAGTGCAGCAGGGAATTTTATCGCCCCATCTAACAGCAGCATCCTTTGGCTATGGGGGAGCTGAATCCACTTCTACAGTTTAATGCTGTGGAGCTATTTAAAGTTCTAAAGCTGTCGAGAAAACTATGGCAAACCAGCTGGTGATCCACCTGCAGGAATATGGGAAGAAATAGGGTAGACCGAACAAGTTACAATTCTCTGTTTCTTTTAATGAAGAGGGAGAAAATCTGTGACAAAAGTACTCAGATATCAAAGGAGTCCTTAGGATGTGAACGTGGACAGAGCAGTGATACTTTTTCTGGGTGGAAAGTGGATGTTGGATCTCTGGGTAAGACTCTCAACTGGGAATTACATGCATTTTCTTGCCCTGGCTCTGCCACAGATTTCCGTGGTGAACTAAGCAAGTAGCTAATGGCTTTGGCCTCCGTTTTTCTGTTAAAAAAATTGGATTCTGACCCCTTCCTCCCCAAGGGTCTGTGAGGTTAAATAAAAGGATGTTTATAAAGTGAGCTCATATTGTTTTTATGGCAGAGGTGCAGTTTCAACATTTTCAAGCAACAATCTCAGCAGAGAAAGAACGTTAGATATTATATTTACTTATACAGTGATGCTGTCATACATATATGCCTTCTGTCAGTGCTAACATCCCACAGTAGCAGGAGCATCTGTACAAGTCCTTTCTTCTGGGGTGGGGAGAGATGCCATGAACACCCCGCAAAAGGGAGCCGGTGCTGACTGCCAAGGGCCACTGATACTCTCAGGGTGTGTGACACCCCCGTGGAAAGCTCTGCTAGTCCGAGCTGCCTCTGTGCGCTGGGACACCCCAGCATGGTGTGAGCACCTCTTGGGGTGCACTCTTCTGTCGGTACATAGGTGAAGGTGTCTGTTCCTCTTATCTCACCCTAAGTGAATCTGGTTCCCCTTGTGCATGTGCTGTAGGTGTTACCAAATTCTCTTTCTGTGTATGTATACGCCTTATGAAGTGCTTTCAACTTTTCTTTTCAACTCCCCCCTTATTTTGGAGGATGTAGTTCAGCTGGTCCTTTTCAACCTTTTGTTGATAAGTGCCATTTTTGTGCTGCCTGTTGCTAAGTATTTGGTGCTGCTCAGTCTCACCCTTCCCCCCCTCCTCTTTTGGCGGAGAAAGGATGCAGCATATTTCTAGAATATATACTCTAATTCCAGCGATGAGACTACTGTACATCTGGCACTCTCAGTCTCCTCTGTGCACGTTACAGCATGCTGAACTGTAGGCGAGGGGACAAACGACCTGTCCCTGTGCGGTGGGACGTGGTGATTGCTGCAGAAAGTATCGCTGAGGCATCGCCAGGCGCAGGATCGCCAGCGACAACTCGATGAACTCTTACCAAAACACAGGCACGCGGCTCTGCTATCACTTTCTCTTAGGCAGCCCCAGAGTGTGAAAGTTGTTGGTGGGGTGTGCATATAGGTAGAAACACGGTGGGAGGCGGAATTGCGGTAGATGTGACTGATTTATGACAGGAATTTCCTTTACAGTCATAAGGGGAATTTTGCTTGGTCACAGCAAGTTTAAACCCTCATGAAACAGCCTGAATCATTTGAAGTTAAAATAAAACAGAGAATGGCAGGGGGAGGGGCATGGCTGTTTAAAAAAAAAAAAAAAGGCGAAAAACACGACGTTAAAATTGTTTCCTTTGGTGCTGACTTCTTAAATGGGACTGTGATCCAGAATAGTTCTGGTGTGCAAGCCAACATTTGTTTTAAGAATTTTTATTGTCTCCTTTTCTCTCTTCCCTCTCTCCCCCTTGCCCTCCCCCTCTGCTCTGCAGATTTACACTGACTGGGCTAACCACTACCTAGCAAAATCTGGCCACAAGCGGTTGATCAAGGATTTGCAACAGGACATTGCAGATGGAGTTCTGCTAGCAGAAATCATCCAGATCATCGGTAAGACCAGGGCTGAGAGAAGCACTGCGAGCTGACTCCTTGCATGGGGGAATATATAATTCAAGTTGAATGTATTTAACAATAAGATGAACCCTGAATAATACAATTTGACTGGGTCCATATGTCTCATATTTGTGTGGTTCATCCTTGCCTTAATTAAAAAATATGTTTATGTGAGCATGTTTGGAAGTGGCTGTTTAACCATACTTTAAATGGCCAGAACTGTATCTTACACACTTTGAATTGTCAGAAATGAATGCTCCATTAAACCATATGTCTCCCATGTGTGCATTTTGTTAGTTGGAGTGGCTCATACTTTCTGGGATGCCTTGAAACTGTATCCTGACCCTGCAAAGACAATTGTGGAAGATTTCATGTCAGCAGTTATTTTGCAGGGGCTGAAGAATTAGCAGCGACCTCCTTCGCACTTCCCCCTTTGCATGATTTGGCATGTGGAAGCAACTGCTGCTAACAAGAGTGTTGTTACTGTACGACTGAGCTTTACTTAGAAAGGAGCTCTGTGTCAACAAAACCCTGTGCACTTTATCGCTGTGTCTTTTCTGCTCTTCGTCTCGTTTTTTTGTTGTTGTTGTTGTTGTTGTTTCAGTTTGGTTTTTTAGGTCTTTTGTTTGTTTGTTTTTTTGGCCAGGGGGTGGAAAGGAAAGTTTTATCTCATTGTTTACTTCTGCTTTTCTCCTGACTGTTTTTGTTTAGCAAATGAAAAGGTTGAAGATATCAATGGCTGTCCCCGGAGCCAGTCTCAAATGGTAAGAATAAAATATATTTTTAGTCTGTGTTGGCATCTCTGCACTTTCCTAAAATGCTTTTTAATAGTGATTTATTTAAACTGTGAATATTCTGTCCCCTGTTTAACATAAAGTCCTAATTCTCATATAGTGTTCCTGGTACTTTTTTTTCCACATGACCTTAGTGTTTGTCACTTCATTTCTGTGCTCGCTAACTTTGGGTCTTGAGGTAACCCAGCAGCAAAACTTCCATCACTTCTAATTAATCCAGAACTGCCTTAGCAGACCTGTTCTTCTGATGATCCAGATAATTTCATTTAACTTCATTTTTAAGGGCAGTAAATCCAAGAAGAAATTTTTAAGTGGAGTCTTTGTGTCTGGAAAACTGGTTTGATGAACAAGACTTGCCAAATTATTTTTAAATATAAATAGCCTTTTGGATTGTCCACTGTAAAGTCCAGTCAGATGCACTGACTCCAAGACTTTCAGAAATAGCACTTTAGTCATATAGCTCTCTGAGCTATAGTTGGCAGCTGCTTAAAGACATTTTAATACTCTCAGGCAAGAAGCATTTTGTGACTGTGATTCATATGGAGTCTTATTAATCTTTTACTGTGTTTATGGCTAGTCAACTACATTTAATAAGATGAAGTGTCCTTAGAAGGCTATGGAACTGACAGGAACAAAATCTGAGCCTCAGGAACATCAGCGTGCATTTACTGAATCATTTGCAGTTCTAGTCATGCTCCCTCATGCTGAGAATGTTGCCTTTCTGTTCACATCCAAATAGTACGTGAATAAGGTGCACAATTGGTGTAGTTGGCAAGGATTTTGGAGTGTAATGATTTGGATGAGCTTGCATAACAGCAACCTGCTAAGCTAGGCTTAAAAATAGAAATGGAGTAGAAAAAAAATTTTGCATTTATTCAGTGCATTTTTTAAAGGGGGAAGGTGTTTGCAGCTTTTCTCTGCAAAGCTGCAAAAAGTAAAAGGAAAAATTTTGAGTACCAGTGAAATGAATAATTGGGTTGCTTGGTTCTCACTTTTCAAGAAATGTACAGATTTAGAATACGTTTTTGTCTGGCTTCCAGGCTTTTTGAAACAGTCCATAGTAAGAATACATGCGATTTCCATAATAATAGTTATTATTTTAATTACTCATATTACAGCAGCACCTAGTGGCCCTGGCTGAGAATGTCGGGAACTCCAGCGCAGAACTCTAATATTACATACACAGATCAAGAGATAATCACTCTCTTCTTTAATCACATTAAAACCTGTCATTCCAGACAGACAAGACAAACACAAAATGACAAAAGCACAGAAAAGTGATATGATTTCCCGAGGTTATGTAAGTGGTTAGTGACCATCTAGGATTGCTTAGGGACCCACCACTCTGATGTCTATCGAGCTTCATTTCCATGAAAGAAAGCTGAGCCGAAGAGAGAACTGTTCACCCTAGCAACGTTTGCATCTCCAAAGCAACAACATTTGTGTACGTTCCCTGTAAAGAGGTAAATCTTTAAGTGGCATAGGGATTCTGGATTTCACCTCTAGCTCCACTGCAGTTGTTGGGGAAGCACGGTGAACGCATGCCCATGCCGCAGCAGTACCTGTGGGAATCTCTTTGTATCCATCTTCCTCCTCCCGTAAGGACATGTCTCAGCTCAGCCAGGCCAAAGACTGTCTCAGGTGCTCTGGGTCTCAAACAAGGTGTTTCAAACGCTCCTGTACATAGTCATACATCAGTGTTTTCACAGTGCTAAGGTGTCACATTTAGCCACTTTAACTTGATAGAAATGGAATATATTTTTTCATCCTTCTTCGATTTGCTCTCTTTGCCATATTGTTTCATCTCTACAGTCTGATCGGATTATTTTCCTGCCTTTTGACATACCAATTTTATACTTCTGATTTCTTCGACTGAGCTAGGAAATTTAAAATGTACTGAAGCTGAAGTGGTTCAAACTTGTCATCTTTCCTCTCAAAAGCATCTCAGAGACCCCAGGTATTGAGTTTGCTCTCCATTTGTCTCCTTTGGATTGTGCACTGATATGGCCCAGCTGAAGGCAATATCTTATTTTCCTTGGCCGTGCTTAATTTTGTTAGCCCACTTAGTTAATGATAGGCCAATTTTCTTCTCCTTGTCATAGTGGACTCTTAGGTGTTTGTAATATGCAGAAAAAAAAAATAACAGTGGTCAAAGGTAGTTTACATGTTTGACATATGCCAATATGTAGCAAAATGTCCTGTCAGGATTTGTCAGAACATCAGCCATCAAACCAAAAACAGCCACAATATTCCTATAGCATGCACGTTAGCCATTCATTCACCCCTTTCATTTTAACATTTTTAGTTTATAAACCTCATGAATCCCACCACCCTTTTCTTTCACATATGTTTTCATAATCCTTGCTCTTATTATTTGCAATTAAGGACAAATGTTTTTTGTATTCATCTGTCTGATACCCTTCTCAGGATGTAATGTCTAAGATATCTTGTTAGGTTAAAAGGAGCTAGAGAGCACCGACATGGATTTTCTGCTGCTGGAAACACTTGATATTCTCTGTAGATATATTGATAACAATTCATAATTAATCACTACCAATATTCCCAAGATCTATTCTATTCACCATTTGGTTTTCCTCTGGCCAATGGCTTCATCTTTCAAGTGATTTTTAAGGCATCTCAATTCAGTTGTTAACTTAATATGTAAACATCTTTTAATGTTTATTTGAAATATTTATATAATGCTTCTATGCTTCTCTTTTAGTTTTCTCTTAGTTAGGTCTGTTGCAATGTCTTGCACTCTGTGCTCGTCTTGGCAGTGATACACAAAGTACTTGCAGACAGGTTGAACTGGCTCCACAAGTCCAAGTTCATAAAAATTAAAACTTGTGAACCCCAGCAGCATCCAGTTTCTGCATAGTTAGCTTTACCAGGATCCTCGTGGCTGTCATTATGCTCTCACAGTTGATGTCACACACGGAATTTGAGAACCTGAGATGTACTGGGGAATAAATTATTTTGTATTCAAATCTCAGAAACTTTAAATAAATGAAACTTTCAAGAGAATTGGCAAGACTTGCTTGTTTGCTGAGTAAGTCTACTGTGGTAAAAAGATTTTGGCATTTCTTATGATGGTTTTAATACAGATAATAAGGATTTAAAACTCTGTATTATAATATAAATTGTCTGTCTACAGTGTCATATAGAGTCTTCTCCTTGCCTTGCCTATTTTTTTCTTCACAGCTGTGCATTTAAGGAGGACTATGGCACTGCAGCCTTTTTTTCATCATCTCTTTCGAGCCCTTCAATGGAAAAAAATACCATGTTCATTTCTATATTTTCCTTGTATGAATTATTCTATAAGTCTATCAATTAAGGGAACCTAGAACCACCTCTCTTTTAGAAGATAACGGTCTTTCAAGGATTTACGTTTTTATACAACCAAAAGCTAATTCCTTTCTGCTTCTTTTATATGCCATTTGTTTCTTTAATTTCTGTTGTAGGTTCCCCCATCAGTAGAAAAAGCAGGATAGTGTCCCGGGTAGAAAATATGTTATCAACCTTTTCTCTAATGGTCCAAAGAAAAAGAATTCAGACTTTTTTTTCTTCCTGAATATATTAAAAATGTACTGGAAGGTCTCCAGAGTTTTGTCTCTAAACAGATCATATCAAACATATAATAAACATACAGACTATCAAATTTAATCCATCCTGGGGTTGTCAGAGAAAATGCAAGAGAATCAGAAAGTGTTGGACTGAAAATATTTTTATGGTGGTATTTGCAGTATTCTCCCTTGAGAATTTTACAAAACTAATGTTTATATTCATTCCTCATGCAGTTTATGGTGCTTTCAGCTGCATAAATAGTAAAAGAAATTCAAAGTTGCCAAAAATTTTGAGTATATTCTTTTTCAAATTGATTTTTCCTTCAGAGGTTGATGTCTTACTAGCTGTTTTTTATTCCTTAGAATTAGCTCTCGCTAGTTCCTGTGAGAACTGTCTATGCCAGTACGCATCTATGTATGAAAGCATCCTTAACTGTAGTTGGTAACTGGTTTTCTCATAGTTGTTAAAGGGCTGGAGAGACCCTTCTTATTAAAAGGCTTATAATGTAGTAAAATGCATTTAATGAAGGCTGTTTTTCATTTTGCCAATCTTATCTTCCACACAGATTTTTACCAGTTTGTATAATCAAAGGTATGCTGCAAAGGTGATTATTGTACTTCAGGATATAGACATGCTGCAGTCAAACAGAAGGAACTGAGTTCAATAAAAATACGAGTCTTGCTTACCACATCCTGGAAATCAGGGAGTTGGAAAAGGTGTTGGAGCTGTAGCACATTGCCAAATGGATATGAATATTTAGTAAAAAGCTCCAGTTAGTAGAGCTGACACCATCTTTGAGTGGATAGCAGTGTATCTGTTAAAAGTGGGAATCCACGTGACTATGTACAGGACTAATAAGATCATTTCTATAACCTTGTACTTGATTTCATTAATAACAACTTTTAAAATATGTTAATACATTGAAAATATTTCAGAAAACAACCACGAGAATGCCAGCAATTTTGCTATATTCTATGAGACTGAAGAAAAAAAGAAGGTGGCGTGAGTGAATGAGTCTCTGCTTAACCAGGGAACATTTTTGTGATAGGGAGAACTTCCTATGACATAGTTAAAGAAGTGTGTGAAGCCTGAAGCTGAAGTAGGACAAAGCGATCATGTCTATACTGGTAGATATTGCTTTGTAATTTATTGGGTAGGTGTGCTTTGTAGTGTTTCTGCTGTCCCACAAAACCTCCCTATGGCTCCCTCTCTGCTGATACGCTTGGATTTTTCCCCGGAGGAAGCCAAGGTTGCAAGGGGATGAGGTCATGCAAATCTCTTCTTAGCAAGGAGTCAGCCTGTGCACAGGATGAATAGGTGGAAAGTGGAACTGCTAAGTGTGCTGCAGAGTATACCTGCCCTACAGTATGTATGCTTCCTTTCAGGATAGCCACCTGCCTTCAGACTTCCTCTAACAGGGATGTGCTCGGCAGACACCGTTGAGTAGCATCCCTCGGTATCGAGGAATGCCAATATTCAAGGATGAGTATATCAGCATTATTATTCTGTGTCTAAAAATTGTTTGTGAAAACCAAGAAGATTTTCTATAAAGTAAGCACTGTAGGTTCTACTAAGTCCCATAGAATTCCATATGAATATCTATGAGGATGGAGCTCTTTGAGGACCAGGAAGCCTGAAAATATCATCCCTATATTCACTGTCAAGTGGGTCGACGTGAGCTCTTTCTCTCTGCTCAGTATTGAACTTTGTAGGAATCTTTTGCCTTTGCTGGTGCAGTTGGTGATGTTAGTTAGCTATATGGATTAAAGATAAACTTTCTGTGCTTTGGAGCAGCTGCAGGTGAGCTTTCCACACAAGTGTGACACATTGAAATATATAGAGAAATTTGGCTAAATGGAGAAATATGGTCCCTTACAACTGGAAATTCAATCTGAGATTTGAAAACTAATCCCAACTGCTTTCATGTGCAGGTCAGATTCTTCCTGCAGTGACACCCGTGCGATCAATTTTTTGTTTAAATCCTGACTGTCACCCCATGGCTATCAGTGGATTTTCACAGATTTCATGAGTGGCTGCCACGGAAGTTTTGTGAAAATACAAAGGAATGACACTCAGTTCTGTCCACTTTGCAGGTTTGGTGTGTTTAAATGAATGGAACACAAGACAGTAGCCTCCTTCCTGTATTTCCACGGTGCATGCTTGCGTACTAATGAAGTGTGTTACTTGGAGTATGTGCACTTCCATGTTACTGGGTGTAAGAGAAGTAAAAGTATTTCACTCTAAAAAGGAAGAGTAACATTGGGCTAATCAGGTTTTCCATAAGTTTTTTAAGTTGGTCGAAATAGCTGCGGCGGGGGATGGAACTACAGGCAAGGGATCAGTCATAAACTCTTTCTTGGACATCCCCATAAATGCCATTGACAACTTGTTAGGAATATAAAACAAGGAATAACTGGTCAGTGTTTGTAAAAAGACATTCTATGATTCACATCCCCCAAGTATCTGTGCTTGTGACTCATTCATTATGTTCACGAATGATCTGGAAAAGAGCATGAATAGTAAAATAACAAAATTTGCAAATAGTTACTCAGGATAATGAAATCTAAATCTGATGGTGAAGCTGCAGAAAGATCTTGCAATTCTGAATAAAAAGGTGTGTTGAACTCCTATTACCTTTTACCAGTGAGATGTTAACAAATATGCATAGAGTTTTATTGATGATGAGCTGATCGCTCTGTAATAATGGAGTAGTCTTTAAGAAGGAAAAAATGAAAGTACATTTAGAAAACGATGACAGGTTCACAGCATGATATCTAGGGAAGTGATCTCAGTAGAGCCAGAGAAAAAAAAAAATGGTAGCAATTAAAATTTGAGTTCCTGAGAGAGGTTTCCTGTGTTTATAGATAGGAAAGCTCATATTTTAGCTATGTTACATAGAAAGAATCTGCAAGATATAGTCATAGCTTGTGTGTGGGTGTTTGGGGGAGAGCAGACTTGAAGAATATGCCCAGGTGTTGGGTAAAGGACTGTGTGGAAAGGATCAGAAGAAGATTAAGAGTTTTGCTCTCATTGGCAATTAGTTAGAAAGATGATTTTAATTTGGATGTGAGTATTCAGATCTGGAACAGAGAAAAAGATGAGATTTTCTTTCCAGTGACAATATACCTTTATTCTAGGTTCTTGTAATTTAGGTCATTGGCTATTTGGCATACCTACATGGGGAATATACATATTTATTTTTATTTACCTGGGAAGTTTTCAATGTACAACGTCAAAACCAGCACATAGGGACCTTTACTTTTTGTACACAGCATGTGTACAGACATAAGAAGGCTAGTAAGCACAATTTCTTCTTCAGTTCTTCTTTCTTCTTCCACATCCTGACGATGCTGTGTCTTTTGTCTTCTTGTGTACACTTAGCATGGGAATTTCCAATATAATCTCAAAATTCCTCTGCTCTCCAAGTCTCCCTCTCTGCCAGGTGCGTTATAAAGGACCTGGCCATACTGGAGCAGTCATGTTTGTGTTACAATGGGAACTTTCTCTTATGGACTTCCTTGGTTAAAGTAAAAGACCCTCTTCATCTTAGAGATCTGTTATCTCTCGGAGCAGAGCCTGATCTGCCTTAATTAAAAGTCCATACTTGTATTTCTGTTCCTGTTGATAAAGGCAGAGTTTGGACAACAAAATACATTAAAGCTCCAAGTTGCTCTTGACAACTGCCTGTATTGTCCATATCTTCGTGCAGCCTTAAGCCAGAGTGTTATCCAGAGAGGAGTTTTATGAGGACATTTTGCCACCAACCTGCTGTAGGTGAACCTGCTTTGGCAGGGGGGTTGGACTAGATGAACTCCGAAGGTCCCTTGCAATCACTACCATTCTGCAATTCTGTGATTCTGTGTAACTGAGCCTGTCCCTGCATGTTACCCAGATCCCAACAGTTGCAGCTCTTCCTTGGACTTTGTAAGTGGTGACTGAAATATCATGCTCCCCATTCCCTGGGAAGAATTTGTCATGGTAATGCACAGCTTATACGTTCCTTGGCGTCCCTCCTCCCCCAGGATTTCCTTACCAGTTAGTTCTGCATTTCTGAATCCAGCTCTTGTGGTTCGGCAGAGTAAAGCTTCACGCAATTCTTTTTTGAGGGAGTGTGGGTAAAATACCCATTGGAGACACACTGATGACAAATACTTCTCACAGTGCATTCTTTCCTACCTTGTAACAGTGGCAGTTCTGGACTGAAGCGAGCGAGACTGTTACTGCTCCATTATGAAAGGATCTAAGCAGATGTTTATCTATGCAGGAAATGACACTCCTCAACATAATACATATTCAGATTTCCCATTTTCTGATGGTAGTTTCAAGTAGACCCATGCAATTTTTTACTTAACTAACGATACTTTCTGAGATTCCTCACTAGGCAGGTGATTTACGTTCAACTTGTATCCTTACTGGGATTCCCAGGAAAGTGCTCAAGACTGTCATAGCCAAGAGCATGTCTTAGCTATCCTTCTGAAGATGTTTTCTTGGACAAGTCCTCTCATCTCCTAGGTAGGTTCAGAGTGTGACCTCCCCTTTGAGAACCAACCCCATTCCCACACCCTTCCCCAGTGTCTGTCCTCAGCTGTTCCAGGGAAGACTTTCTTGGACATGTTTGATACATCTGGCCACTTGCAAGACACTGTGCCGTGTACAATGTACAACATGGTTTCAGAGCGTTGATAATTTGTTTGGTATTCACTGAGTATTCAAGATTACTATCCCATTGAGGTCTCCCCTATTAACTTGGTTGATGATAGCAATGCAACTACCAAGATGCATTTTCATTTAGCTGTGCTGTCCAGGTTTATAAGGCCCTGAAGCTTATGCCTGTTGTCTGAGAACTCCTGTGGCATACAATTCATATGTTATGTCCTGGAGCTCAAAGTAGTGAGAAAAGATTATCAAGCCTTCTACACATGTATTCATGTTGCCACCTAGAAGTGATGGGGATGACAGCAGGAATCGGCATGAGATCCTCTTCCACGTGTGGGGAAGTAGCTGCTCTGCTGAACCAGTGTACTAAGCATCAGGTTATATCTGACTGCTTTTAATTTGCTCAGGGCACTGAACATTTTTGAGGGTGAAATAAGCCCTTTCAAACTCTTGAATCATCAATGATAGGTGCAGGACAAAATTTTAGAAGCTGACCTTCAGGAATGGACTCTGCCTCTTTGTTTTAGACATCAACAAACCCTTTTTATAAACTTGTGTACGCCTTATAGGGGTCCATGGCTTTTCTGTGTAATCCTGTATGCCACAGAATTTAAAAGTTCTCTAGTTAACAGCAATGCATGTAGGTATATCTACAGTGTAAATATACAACTACATAATGTAAATTGGAGAATAGTTACAGGAATCAACATCTCCTTCATCAGTGTAGAAATTGAAGGTTTTTTTCTAGTTTGCAGATGCTGTAAAGACTGGAGTAAAAATGAAAATGAGAGTATCAAAAATAGAGCTCTGTGGCACCCCAAAAGAAAAAAACTAAAGGGAGTAATGAGGATCCATCTAAGGATACATTATGGGAATAATTGTGACAATATGAATGGAGGCAATAAAGAAAGAAAAGAGGACGGAATTTCTCTAAGAGTAAGGTTAAAGAAGTTAATGTTAGAGATGGCTGACATTCAAATATGAAGATGTTGGAATTCTGGTTCCAAGTTTTGCTGAAGAGACTATTAATGTTATTAGCATAACTAGTTTGAGTAAGATGGGAGGCAAATTGGTTTAGCATGGAACTGGCAGAGGAGGAATTCCAACTGCTTTTGTGGACAAGCTCTAAAATTTCTAAAAATTCTAGAAATGGAAGAGAAAATATAGATAGGGTGAGAGCTGGACAGACAAGCAGAGTAACAGTTGCCTTTTTGTGGGAAAGCAAACATTTTTGTTGTGAAGGAAAGAGAAAGCTGAGGATGAGACAACAGCTGCAAGGGTTAGATCTAGTAGACCGTAAAGGATGGGGAACTCCATCCATCCTGCCTAAGGATGTTACAGGCTTGGAAAGGAAGGAAAGGAGATGGCAACCAAATCATCACTTGTTTGATACGATTTGATTCTTGTTTGTTTTTGTTAGACCTCTTTATTCTGCACTGAAACAAACCATTCTCTTTACATCCAGAGAAGATCTGAGAACATTAAAAGAACCACAGGATTTATGACAATCCCTCTTCACAGCACAGCTCAGAGTTACTCACTCACATCAGGCAGTGAGATGCATATTCCCCTGAGTCATTCACATTTGACTGTCTGAAGTCATAAAAGAAAATGCCACAGGAACACATCCTGGGTATTATTTTACTAGGCTGGAAGAAGTACATTATTCATGAAATATAAATCACATGTAGCCATTAGCTTTTTTGTATAGACGTACAAATTCCTTGTCCTATTAATGCGTGGAATCACATGAGAATAACTCATCTAGATATTAATGAAATAATCATGTCATAAGAAGTATTTATACTGTAATGATATCAGTCTCCATGAAATCTACTGAGAAGTTAGATTAGGGCTGGGTTTGCTTGGTTAGGGGTAGGATTAGGGTTATGCACATTTTGTTTCTGGAGACCAAGATTGCTGAACACAGAAATATCTTTTCATTCCTTAAAATCGACTATTTTCCTAGTTTCTGTCAGACTTTTTTTGTTGTTGTTCTCCCCCCCAGCATTTCCTTGACCACCCCCCCCACACACACACAGTTTAATCTATACCTGGAATATGCCAATATTTCCATGCCTCTGAGGCATGCCCATCTCACCCATCTCTTCTCCTCATCCCTCAACTGTGTCAGGAATGTCATTCAATCAGAAACTCATTCTGTTAAATTGTATTAGGAGGATATGCAGAAGTGAAATACTAGAGAAATTTATGCATCAAGACTAGTGGGTAACATACACTCTGCAGTTCTTATTGTTTGAAGAGATGCAGTGGACAGTCTCCCCATTTCCCCCATCTGTCATTAACTTTCTACCCTCTTCAGTTTTCTGTTTTGTATTTTATTTTCCTCAAAAATGTCATGTGAACATTCCCTGAAGTTTTGGAATTAATCAAATATATATTTGTGATAGAGATGCTTAGACAAAGAAATGATGAATAAATGTCCTTGAAACCTCCATTATTAGAAATGCACTGAAAAGTTTTAACACAAACATGCAGTTAAAATACATACACACAAATTGACTATGACATGCATTTTAGAAAGCACCTGTTGGTTATAGTCATTAACACATTTTTCCCAGGATAGCAGCAGCAGGATTACAGTAAATATGTCTGCTTCATGATGGTGTATTTTTATCATCTTCTATAGGGAGAGTATGTTATAAATACTAGGAATGTCTAGAATGTTTACTGGATTCAAAAATAGAGAAGAAACTGCGTGATGTTTAGCTGAACAGCAAAAATGCATATTTAAGCTTTACAAGAAAATAAACAATGTCTCTGAAGTGGTTTTATTTTACAGTGGATCCAAACAAGGCTTTTTGGTAATTTTGAGATTTTGTCAGCTTTCTAGATTTTTATCAAATGTCTGATTATTTTGGAGCTGTGGCAGTAGGCCAGCTCTGTTATGATTATAGTTGAGGGCTTACTTCTATTTAAAGATTTTCTAACCACTCCCTTTACAATACTTCTGCTTAAATTTTCTTATAATTTTGTGTGCTGTGTGTCAGTTAGGAAAGGTTATTGTTCCACATCTGCGAAGCCTTGAATTTCCTCAGAGAGGTAGACTTTCCACAGAAGAGCATTTCTTAAGATTGAAGCAGAGTCCCAAGGTCTCTCACTCATCCTTCTTCCTAAAATAATCTGCCACTGCCTATCTTGACAACAGTGAATTCTGCAGCTTCAGTAACATGCAAGACTCTCACGAAACAATGTGGGCCTGTGTTTTGGTGTGTAGTGCACACACACTTGGGCATGCATCCATGTGAACCAACTTGTCTAGTTCTAATGACTCCCCCAGTGGTTTTATTGACTTTGAAAGGAATTTAAACCACTCTCCCTGCCTCTCATTTGTGAATGGTTCGTGGGAGCTTTGAAATTCTGGGAGCTTTGAAGCACCGTTGTAATTTCTGGACATCTGTGAGAGTCTGAGATGGCCATTCTTCTGGAGGTGCTAGAGCTACTATCTCTGCTCCTTAGGGTGAGTCCAGATTAAGTTTAGGCAAAAGGTACTGAACATAATTTTGAGATTTAAGCATTGAGACCTGCAAACAATAAATGAGGGCACACAACAAGTATGAATATCATCATCTTTTATTTGGGTGGGCTGGGAAATCCAGCTACTGGGAAGACATTTTAATGGAGATACAGGAACTGTGCAACCGTCCATAAAATGCTCTCTGTGGTGTAATGAGTAAAGCAGCAGAGGGTGCCAGAAAGCAGCAAGTTGTGGGTTCCATTGTAATTAATGGAAAAGGGAAGGGATCGTAGCTAGCAATGCTAGGGTGGAACAGGGATTGCATTGTGAATTCGGCTGCAGAAGGGAAGGAAGAAAAAACACGTCTTGTAATTTTAAACACTGAAACGTGCTTAAAATTAAAATAAACACTGTCCAACGAATTGTCAAGCTTTTGGAGGTATTGTGTGGTACATTATGAGTAGGGGACAGTGCTTTTCACTGAATCATCTTTTAGCGGCTGTACATACCCAGTATTTCAAAGCTTGGCCCTATAGCAAAGAGGCTGTAAGACAGGAGAATAGTGAAGTAGCAAAGAATGTCCCAGTGATGTAGTGTGTTAATTATGAGCCAACATGGTAACAAAAAGCACCCTGTCCTGCATTTGTAATTTTTAAACTCATTGAAATAGACTTGACAATCTCCCCCTGCTTTCCTGCTGGAAAATAAATGCCAAATAAAGCTTTTTCAGCAATATTGCATTACTTCCAGAATATAATACAATCACAGTGTTAGAAAATGAAGGCAAAGAACAGAAAGTAGGTGCATACTGAAATTACTATGATCAGTCCAGATGTATTTTCTCACCCTGCCCTTGATCTTTGCTGGAACAGGAGTTGCCTACATCTGCTGCAGCTAATGCTAGCCTGTTTTGTGGAAAGAATGCCAAATGTGCTTGATTTTACAGTGTCTTTTACGGACTCACCATTCTGGAGTTCCTTGACCTTTTTTGATCTATTCTTCTCCTCTTTCCCCAATATCTACAGTTATTGTATTAGGGGTATTAAAAGGTACTTCTTTGCTCCTTCGGTATTTGTTTATGCACTGTTGTGCTCACCACATATTCCATGAAACGTTGAAATGAAGCATGTTGGATTTCTCAGAAAAAAGTCTTCTGTCTACTGTCATCATGTACACGGCCATGGGACTGGTTGCCAAGTACTCATGTTTTTTTCATTGATTGCAATTACTGCTCTGCCAACCTGCTCCTGCTGTCAGGAGCCCATGGATCTGACCAATCTGGAATGTCATGAGATACCATTGGGCAGCTGAAACTCCATGTTAATGAAGATTTTGGTGCCACTGAACTGGATTTAAATACTGATGTTAACTCTAAATATAAACTCTGTTCCAGCTGGTGACCCTATTGTAGGCAATACTATTAAGGTACACAAAGGTAAATTGGCTTAAGCTAGCAATAGAACAGGCAAGTTATCACAAAGGCTGCTTATTTCAATAGCATTAACTAATCCCTTCTCATGTAAAGTCTTTTGATCAGGTTAATTAAAATATTAACACAATCTTCTTATGTTTTTTTTTATGTAAACTTGTCTGTTTAAATCCACTGTGACCTGAAACTTAATACACAAATGGTTAGAATACGGTACAGCCATTTTTGTTTCAGCAGAAATAAATAGTATAAATACAGTAATCTATTTGGCAGCTTTCTGATGTGCAGGAATTATTTAAAACACTCCCAGTCTGAGGAGCCTGCTGACCATATGATCAACAGATGATCATATGACATAAATCAGAGCTATACTTATTTTAAGTTGAACTTATTTTAAGTTGGCCCAGTGTCTGGATATGAATTAGTATGGGCAGGGTTCAGTTTCAGAGTCAGTCCAAGATACATTTTTTTGGTTAGGACTTGATTGTATTCAATGTCACAAACTGATCACAAATAATTTTTCCTTTTTGAAGAGTTTATATCAACTTAAAGCAATTGTTTACATACGCAGTTCTTAGCAATTCTTTCAGGTGGCATCCTGACCAGCACCAAACCCGTAAAGTCCAAAAAGTTGAATCTGAACAGTCTTTCTGAAATAGAAATATGTTTGTATTTTAGCTTGTAGCTTTTGGCAGTCCTTAATTCTATAATAATTAGAATATGCTTCATTTAGGCTTGTATTGTCAGCAAATTGGAACCTTGTTTGAATTATTCATACCTCTTGATTCTTCAGAGTTTCTTTGGAATTACAATGGGAGCGTAGCAATGACATTTCCCTCTAGGGAAAAAATACCACAAGAATTTTCTTTGTCACAGGGTTTCCACACTTGACAGCTGAGACCTATTTGTATGTGAAATAAATAATAGTTCATGAAGTTAGATAGCTACAGTTTTGTGCCTTCTAACTGCACACATAACTAGCTAACCAATATCCCAGTCTAGTGGGCTGTTTTGCCTGTCGCTTACAGATTTTCTCAGTAATTCCTCCCAATAATAACTTTAAATTAGGGTTTTTTTGTAAAATCTCTCACTTAGTTCATAGACAGATCAGCAGCAACAGTCCACAGTAAACATATGTGCAAGGGTGTCCTCACAGTTCTTGTATATATAAGGCTTCTATTTGGATTTCTTAACATAAACGGTTTTGAAAGATTTATGTTGTTACATCGTATAAATTAACATATTTGAAGATATGTGCCCCCTCCAAAGCCCAGTAAATGCTTATTTTTCAAGTAATACTGGCTGTATGTTGGAACTTGAAAACATTTGGATAACTGTTTAAAACATTGCTTCCTCCTACACTTCACACTTCATTGGCTACAACTGGAAGTGAAGTGACAACAAGCAATAAGTGCTTGTCCAGACCTCATTTTATAGGCTCGAGCACTTCTGATGTTTTGATTATAACATTTAGCTAAGAATTCAAGAAAAGGTCCTGACCTTATTGAACTTAAGAGCAGATATCCCATTGCCTTCCGTGGTTCCAGGTGCTTTTATTTTCCTTGACTGACAATCTAGACAAGACCTTTTCAAAATGTGGAAAATACTTCCCATGGTTATAAGCATACAGCAAAGAGATTAGGTAACTGTGAAGGCTGTTTATAAGCATGGTATGAAAACATATACAGCATGACCTAATATTTCTTTGTATATCATTCTAAACATGGTATAAAATACAGTGCTCGGGTACACCCTCAAAAGTGAAAGCCCGAATCTGTCTTTTGTATTATCCCTATGGCTTTTAAAGATGTCTGGTTTAATTTGAATAGTTTTAATAACATGTGACATCAATTCATCATCAATTTCATTTCTTTTATATCTTTTTCTTCAGGGTTTAGATTAATTTGAGTCAGAAATACGAAAAACTAAACATAAAGGAAAAGCAGTGATTTATGTTATGTTCTCTCCTGCATATATCTTCCCAAGGACTTTAAGTTCCAGCTGGAGGACCAGCCCCATAACTTAAGACCTACAGAAATCTCTAGGCTGTACTTTTAGAGGTTGCTAATAACAAGCATTTTTATCGCTTTTCTTTTGATGAGCTCAATGTTCTATAAATACTTTTCAGGGTAACATGCAAAATGCATCTAATTAAAAAAAATTAGAATGTTTATAAAATCAAAAGGCCAGAAGGACAGGAGCAAATTGTCAGTGTCTGGTCCTGCACAAGCTGTAGCATTATGACTTCGGGTGTAGTCAAGAGGGAGGGTTCAGAAAGCATAAAGTGCATCTGGATGGATTCCATTTGCAAAGTTCAAGAGGTGCAGTGAAATGCCCCATAGTTTACATGTTTACGTATCTTTTAAAAGATTCATCCCGTCGCTGGTTGTAATTGCCCTTATTTCTAAAAGCTGCTTTTTTGGATGAGCTAAATGAAGTTGCTATGTACTAAATAGTGGTGAAAGAGAGAGCTGGAATGCTTTCAAAGGTTTAATTAAATCTAGTAAATGAACACTCTGTTGTAGACTCTCTTTTGACCTAATGGAGAGAAACTCCTCTGTTTTAAAGAAAAGTGCGTTTTCACATTGCCCTCCAATTTTCAGAAGTTGCCAAGTTCCACAAATATTTAGACATTGGTACCTTGCTGACTCAGAAGTGTTGCATAACTGAAAAAAAAAAGGTTCATAGACAGGCTCACTAAAATGATGCATTGCTTTAAAAAACACTCTTTTTAAACAGACTTCCTTTTATCATTGCCTTAAAAATGTCCTCCCAGGGTAGTATTTATCTTCAATTTTGTGTTCTTAATGCATGTGTAGGGCTCTTTCATGGTGGTGGTGGCCACAGGCCTGAGGAGATGAGAGCACTGAAGCAGGGAGTTACTTTGAGATCCTGGAAGAGAACTTTTGCCTTGTCTTTTCTTTCAATCCAAGCTGCTGTGGAGTCATATTTTAGCTTTCTAGGAAATTCATGCAAGATATTGAAATATTTTCATGATTTTCTGAATCCAAACCCAGGAGTGTATTCAGGACCAAATCCAGCACTGTTTTCCAATGAAAAATCCAACACTTTCTTATCACAGTTTCTATTATAGCGGCACAAAAGCTTTACAATGTCTGCTGTAAAAGCTACTGTAAAGAAATGGCTAGAGCAAATGCAGACAAGACACAGAAGGAAGAGTGGGTAAGAAAGGAAAACAAGAGAAGCAAGATCACACTGTTATATAGGTGAACAGAGTAAAATTTTGCATTCTTCTCTTATGTGTTTTTTAGGGTGTTTGTGGATAGAGGTTTTGGGGTGTTTTTATTGTTTTGTTTTTATGAAAATTACCAGCAGATATTCATAATGATCCATTTGGCCACCTAAAAATTATGATTAGGATTAATGCTTTTATTTAGACTAACTGAATTATTCACTAACTTTTTGATGTGTACAAACAACAAACCCAAAGTAACAAAACAACAAAAAAAACCCAAAATAAATTGTATTTGACATTACAGAGATTATCTCCCATTCACCCCAAGCATTCCAAGCACCAAGTCAGGGACTAGGTGAAAAACCTGCAACACCAATTGTCACTTTCATGTTCCTGACAGGACTGACAACAATACATTCCAGAAGGGATCCATTTCCCACTGTAACATTTTCTTAAAAACAATACACACCCCAGCTCATTTTCTGACCTCAACAGTGACCTCATACATTCTTTTATCAGCAGGTCAGTACATATGTCTATTGAATTCTCCAAATATTGGAAAAGTTAACTTGTTTTCACATTTCTGGGTTTACTGGTGATATTTCGTGTTTGGAGTGCATGTTGGAAGAGTTTGATGTGCGTGTTCCTTAATATCTGTTGGAAAAGGAAGTGGAAGGTATTTCAGTTTTAAATAACACCATCATCCCTTCCTTAAAAAAAAAACACTAATAATTAAATAACTCCAGCATCATTTCCTAAAAATTTTTGCCTAGGAGGCCTTCTACATACCAGTAGTTATTATCCTCTAAGGTAAAATTCTCCCCAAATGCCTCCAGTAAATCAGTTTTTAATTTACGTATATGGTCTCTTATTGCAAAGTCAGTGCTGAGTTTAGAATAGTTTTTTGGACTGATGTTACATAGGTCACTGATAGTTATTTTCATTAAATGCTCCTTCTGTGATTCTATTGGAAGTAATGAGGAGCTTGTTTGAAAAAAGTTAAGCTGAATGTATGTGCATGGCAGCGTATTCTGCTTAACACCCTGGAATATTTTATAATTTCCATAGGAAAATGGAATGTGCCTTGCATCTGGGTGAGGTAACAGGCCACGTACAACAGCAAGTCAGCAGAACGCATTTAATATGTCCCAGCAGGACTGCTAACACCTGTTTTATCTGGGTGGGTTTTCAAATTTACACCACCCACGGAAACTTGACATTGCCTTCCATTATAGTTACAAAAAATTTTTGCAATAAGCTGTCATGTTAGGAGCTTGTGGGAAATAAATTATCAGAACGTAAATAATGTGATTTTTAAGACTCTGCTTCTTCTTTGTACTTTTGCAAGTTTAACTGGAGAGCTTGTTTCTCTTCTGATTTTCCCTTTCTTCAAATTTCCCCCGTTTCTACAAGGTGACCTGAGAATTCATGGCAAATTTCACCCAGTCTCAGTAGTCTTCAGTTAAGGGAACAGTGCAACATTCAGCCTGCCATATTGCATCTTGTACAGAGATTGCAGTTTTGAAACTAAAGAGGTTCCTCAGTAAGGTCCGTGTAAGTTTTTCATTACTCTGGGTCACACTTCTTCCCATCACATTTCCTTCAGGGGTTGGAAGTATTTGAGTATATTGTCTGCTCTTCCAAGTGCCCTTATTAAGTACGAGGAGGAGGAGTAGTCATAGTAGTAGTAAAAATAGTATTTTTTATTATGTGATAACACTACATACAGTTTCTTTACAGAGAATCTTGATAGAAATGTAAGACTTTCAGATAGTCTTGCTCTATAATCAAACTCTTCTAGTATGAATGTATGAACACAAATATATGTTAATAAGCATACCCAACTTTAAACATGCAAAAGATGCAAGAGGCAAGAAAACAGATGGCTTGCTTTCAGATGTGTTAAACTAGTCTATCCTGTGCAATATCAAGAGAAACCAGTCTGCTTGTTATAGTTCAACTATAATACGTGTAAAATGAGCCCACAGGAGTTTATTTCACATTCTTCCCTTTGAAAGTCTTTAACCCTACTATCATTCTGGCTATAGTAGAGATAAATTGAGAAAAAACGTCTTCTGTGGCAGGATCTTCTTTGGGAATCTGCTGTTGTGTATAACATACAGCGATACAGTCTAGTGAAAATACTACAAAAAATTTGTAAATAAAAGTTCATGACAGCTTTTCACAGAAAACAGGTAAATTGACAGTGTCAAACTGAATGCAGCACATTGCATAGTTGGTATTTCATATAATGATTGAGGTTACTGATTATCACTTTTATAAATAATTAAAATAAAATATTACCTGTCCCTGCCCATGGCAGGGGGGTTGGAACTGGACGATCTTTAAGGTCCTTTCCAACCTAAACCATTCTATGATTCTATATTGTAACAAATAAATCATAATTGCTTACTTTTTATAGATTAGATTAATTTTTCCCACAAGGTATGTACAGTTCTAAATGCATGAGGGATTTTTTATATTTTAATTGTATTATCCTTTGCAAATTTTTCTAAAGAGGTGAGCAGAACTTCAGATGTGCGAAACATCTGTTTTCAAATTAAGAACAGCGGGTTCTCAATACTGAATACTGTTTCAGTGATCATTTAAGAATCACCTAGACTCCTAAACAGCTTTGAAAATGTGGCATTTGAAGAAGGATAGGCAGAGGGATGAAGACATTGCACTGGGTAATGCATTTTGGTATACCAGTTTTGATCTGGAAAGATGCTTTTGGCTTCAGCTGAATCTTCATGGTGTAAGCCAGCAGTCACAAATGAACATTTGGGCCCAATACTCAGCCTGACAAAATCATAGTATACGTAGATAAGTACAGTGAAAGTATGAAGGTAAGTGGAATAGCAGGCAGTATACTCAGTTATCACTTGCTTGAAATGGAGGAAGTCCTAGACTGTTTTTTATTTTTTGCCTATTTTGTACATAGTGAAAAAGCTGAATGTCTACCTGCCTGGTTTATGAAGTCTGGCTTTGTTAAGCAATCTTAGTGATAAAACTGAGCATAAAAATGTATGTCTGTATAGAACTGCAAGAATATTCTCTTTGTATCTTATCCTGTAGCTTTCTATCCCTATGCTTTAAGGAGAGGCAAAACAGGAATACAAACTAGTGAAACTAGCTGGGAAGAAAACCCAGAAGGAGCAAAGTTACAAGGCAAACTAAAAATCTGGGTGTTTCCCACACCACAAGTGAGTTGTCAACAAGTCACAATGTGTGCAATGGATGAGTCAATTAAGAACAGAAAGTGAAATAAACTTGTCCTTCCCAATCTCTGAAAACAGCTTTAGGTGTGGCAGATGTTCAAGACTATACATTTGGTCAAAAAAATAGACTTTATAGGTAATGTGTGGTGGAGGGAGGAGGTTTAAACAGGTATGCGTGAGAGTGCACATGACCGATTCTCATACTGTTCTCTATTAGGCAAGGGAAGAACAGAGTTTAGGCCATGCCCACCTTAAAATATTTTCCAGTTTCTTCCAACTCATCCTGTATTACTAAGTCTACCATGGACAGTTTCATTCTCTCACCAGCTCCCACGTGCGCACCAAAAATGCTTTTATCCAGACATGAAGGCACCTCGGTTGCTTGCTTCAATCTCTGTTCTTTTTAGAGCCTGCAGTTAAGACCAGATCACTGGCACTTCACCTACTACTAAGAAAGGCCAGAACTCAAAAGTTAGCGTGTCTCCTTCCATGCTTGGTTCATGTGAAAGTCAGACAGACAAATAATACCTTCTCTTCCATTTTTCATGTTATTAATTTTATACAGCATGTGTGTTGTGAATATCTAGAGTCTGAGATGCTACCTATAAGTCCTGAATGGTATTTTTATTTTATTTTGTTCCTACGAGTGCTCCAGAACTTGAATGAGAATGCGCTGTGTAATAGTAACAAATTATTTTCTAATTCTGCATTCACTTAAACCCATTGACCTCCACAAATTTTGTTAGTGATGACTATCAACATCCATGGGAAAGAAAGAGTCAAATACAGGTCTCTCAACTCAGGTTAATACTCTGGGGAAGAAATCCTCCTGGTAAAGTATGTTTGAAATACAGTTACTGTGACACAGAATATCTCATGTCGTAATACCAGTCTCAAAGGACTACTCTTTAATAACGGTGTTGAAAAAACCCCAGCAAATACTGAAGAGTTTTATGGAGTTTCTGTGCTCTGGAAGGTGAGTATATACGTGACTCTCTGGGTTTCTGTTGCAGATTATTACCATCAGTGTCCCTTATCAGCCATCAGCAGCACTAGAAAACTTCTACAGAGCAAATCCTTTGCCAAATTTTATCTGGGGCTTCAGGTCATGAATCAGAATGTCAAAACCCACATAGAGCTATGGAAGATAGTGCTGAATGAAGTGCTAACAGAAATTACTGTTTTAATTTTGCTGCCAAAATAATCAAGAGTATTTTAGGAGCGTATATGTATAGAAACACTCTGTAATAATAAGGTGTTGTATTTATAAAGGTGTCCCATTCTTCAGCAGGAGGAAACCAGCTTGAAGTAGACAAATAACAACTAACTTGTGTTTGTGTCTACATGTTCTTGTAAACTATATTGTTGTAAACTTAACAAGAGACAGTTAGTCAAACCAAGATATTTTTCAGAGCTTCTTGTAAATACAGAAAAACATAATGCTGTATTAGTCATCATTACTTGTCTTCTGAGCATCCCACAATTAAATTTATGTTTCGAAGTGAAGAAAGTGTTGTCTGCCAGACAAAAGAGATGAAAGCTAATCTTGGTAACAGCAAAAATAATTATAATAAATAGGCATATTCTATATGTTGAGTCACTGGTGAGTACAATCCCACAAATGAGTTCTTCCTGTAAGTCTGCTAAGTGATGGGTATTAAGTACTACTGTTTATCTACATGCAAGTCCCACAGTCTGGTTTAGTGATTTATTTCTGTCAGTAAAGTTTCAAATAGCTTCCAGTCAAAAGCAGATTACCCACAACTACGCAATGTCATATGTTGCAGCAGATTTGCAATGTATCTTCTTTGTATGCTATGTAGTGTATTCATAGTATCGGAGTTGTGATATTGCTTCTTATTTGTACATCATTGTTTGGACTATAACCCTTTAAAATGTGAGTGTAGAAATATCTGGGTGCTCACTAATATCTATGGTGTACATAATTCAGGTGCTTTTTTCATAACGCTGTGTGTACGAAAAATATTC
This sequence comes from Ibidorhyncha struthersii, assembly GCA_013398815.1. Lineage (NCBI taxonomy): Eukaryota > Metazoa > Chordata > Aves > Charadriiformes > Charadriidae > Ibidorhyncha > Ibidorhyncha struthersii. Next base: position 658,994 of record VZSZ01003590.1, read on the forward strand.
AAAGGATTTGATTTATGAAATGGCTTAATATATTGCAAGCATAACTCAGTAGGCTTAATTTAAAAAGCATCAAATAGTGTTATCTACCTGATGATGCTTACAAATATTAATTCATAAATTGTCATCCTCCTAGCTGAGTTTAACTGCACCCACAATGCTGGAGCTACATTTCAGAGTTGGATATATTATTCTTGAGTTTTGATATGAAAGTGATTATATTATCAGAGACAGTTTTTTGTTACCTCTGAAAAGCAATCTCATGTAGTATTGATTGACATTCAACATGGTTAATTGAATAGCTAAGTGGGCAAATATCTATATGGCAATGAAGGTTTATTGTATCATTAATTCTTTATCCATTTATAGGTTTTAAGGTTTTTAATGTGGCAGATCTGCTATTCAACGTACTGTACTTCCATTATTTTGAACCTTTAATATAAGTGCCTTGGAACAAAAAATTTTGGGGACTGACAGTGATAGAGAGCTGTTCAGCAGCAGTCTGATCTTGGCAACATCTACCTGTACAAGCAAATTTGCAAATTTCAGTCACTTTTTCTGTATCTTGATGTGTAAAATTTGGAGTCAATCTGTATATCCTGAATTCCTTACTGTAATGAACTATATCTTCTGCTACAACACTTTGTAATTCTGTTAATACTATTTGCACTAATGAAGAACAGCTCTGTTATAAACTGGCGCTTTTTGCAAGCAAAATTCACTACAAAATTGTGGGCATACATAAGACAAAATTTGGTGTCTATGTTAAGTGTTACACTGCAAAATCTTCAGCCCTTGATATATAAGCAGGTAGAGTTCTACATATGCAGTGTCAGCTCTAGGAAGAGTTTACCCCAGCGTATAATAACCCCACCACTAACTACTTAAATAAACATGGACTCCAGGGATTCATACCACTCTTGATTGAAACAGTATTGAGGAGTGGAAGCTGCTTGAAATCTCTTGGAACTTTTGTAATTGCAAAATTACTCTCATCTGTTAGTAAGTTTGAATAAAAAGTGTTTGGGGCTGCTAGGGTTTGAGTTCAAAGAATAACTGTGGTTTGCCAAGGCAAGAAGTAGGTAATTAAAGCAATGTTTAGAGACACACTGAATGCTTTAAAATGGGACAACTTTAGGGCTAACATTTTCTAGACTGGAGAGGAAAGAAAGTGAAAACCCAAGAATGTATTAATGCATGTCTCGTTGAATCTCCTAACAGTTCCTGAGAGTTGTAGTAACTGCAGTTATTATCAGAAAGCTGACTGTAAGACTTATTTTCTGACATTTTCAGTGTATGATGTGGCTGTGAGTTGCCACACCAGACTTGCTCAATTCACAAGTCAAAACAAGCCTTTATTCTAAGGCTAACAGTGCAACCACAGTCTATTGTCTGAAAGCTGGCCACTGCTATTGCTTCATACACCACCATCACCAAGAGGGCGGACTTTGGACCTAGGGTTTCTATTACAGTTCTCTTGGTGAACTGCGAAGCAAAACAGAATTTTCTTTGTAGTTCTGCAGTATATTGAGTCATTTGCATTAATGGTAATAACTTGTTTTGTCTGAGAATTTGAGAGATGTGACTTCAAAGACACACATTGTAGAAGTAGACATGTAATGTAACCACGTGCCAATTCTACAGGGTATTTTTCACCTTAAATGTATGCTAAGGTTTATGTATTAGACTTACTATTTACTAAACATTCAGTATTGCAGATAGATATTGAGGTATTTTCACAGCACATTAGAGTTCAAATGTTCCCAAATAAATTAGCTTTTGTTTATAGCTATGGTCTCCTGAACTACTGCAGAGGACATGTGCCCATCATGAAAAACATCTTGCTCACACTATGAGGTCTGCTAGGAAATATTGTTTCAGTTATTTGGAGATGGATGCTACCAACGTCAGTCTGATTTTCTCCCCCTGCCTTTTTTTTCCTTTGCCTTCCAGTACTTAGTTGTAGAGCGAAATTTCCCACCTTTGAAGTAGCTGATTCTGCATTATGGTTGATGTGAAAGTTCAAAGAGACACTCAGTTACACAGCTAATAGCCAAACAAATCATCATTTCTTTCAAATTCTTCAGGACAGGAAAATTTCCATTCAAATTGTTTTCTTATGTAGTTGACATTGTTTAAAGATCAAGTAGAAATATTCACACCGTGTGCATTATTTTTGTGACTGATGCAGGGGTGTAGTTGGAGGTCAGGGCTGAGCCGTTGCCATCAGGAGTGGCACCATCTGCCTGTCCCTCCTTCCCACCTCCCCTTTCCTCTCCCAAGCCATGCCTTACTCAGGCCGGGACGCGCCCTCCTCTCTGCTGACTCCTGCGCTCATCTGACTACATGGGAAACCGGAGTGACTAAAATACGATTGTCTTTTTTTGCTGGGAGAGTTTGCCACACGGAGCCAGCTCCCGGTGCCCTCAGAGAAGCGCTGAAGCCCAGCAGAGGTGGCAGCAGCCGGGCCCCACGCCTGGGAGGAAGAAGAGGTGAGGAAGAAGCAGATCTTCCTAGTTTAGCTGCAGCCAACTCACAGCTGGCTTAGTTGTGTCACATCTCTACACCTTATGAAATGACCTAGTTAATTGAGGGGGGGCTTTCATGGTGTAAAACTACATAAACATTAAAGAAAATGGCAGAGTAATGGCCTGAGTTTCTGCAGTTCCTGTGCTGGGGCAGAGTTGCAGTAGCCCCACTGATTTGAGGACGGTTATTCTGCGTTGGCAGCTGTGCCAATTGGTGACACCTGCCAAACTGCTTTAGGAAAGCTTTATGGTAAACCCCAATTTCAGCGTAACTTCGGTTAGTGTCAGCTGCAGTTTGGGTTTTGTTTTTTGTTTTTTTTTTTAATTGATTCAGGAGAGAGATTATTTATCATTCCCTATAAATGGTAGCATGTCCTTGAAAACAAGTATTTGAAAATACTTTTTAAAAGATGTGTTTACTAATGCTTTGGAGCTTATTGTCATTAAACAGCACATCTCTAAAAATTCTGCAGGTGTTTATAATTTCATAAATACTACCTGTGGATCACTAGAGTCTGTGTGAGTTCATAATATATACTTCTAGGATCAGTAGTAAAAAGAGTATTTCCACTCCTTTTAGCTAATAGCATGAGAATAATGGCAAAACTGAAGTCATAGAAAGATGACAATAATAAAAGGCCTTCCTCGTAGTTGAGAAAAGATCCTTGCCAAGGATCAAGTGGCTTTTATTCAAGGAATGAATTTACCCCTCGTGTTTTGATGGTTGAGAACTGTTGATATGAGGTATTGTAAAATGTGTAAACATTCAAATAAAATTAACTGCATGGACTTGATTTACTGCAGGCTTATGGTTTTAGTGTTCAGTATTCCTTTCCTTTTTTTAATGTTCTCCAATGAGAATAGGTATTTAAGATACATTTTTAAACATTTTGTTTTATTTTTTGTGCTCCTAATTACTTTGAAAAAGTGCATCAACCTAAAAAATGTATTTTAAAATCACGTCTGTTGAAGGCATTTGACATAGGACACCTCTCTATACATAATTTTCTGTTTTCCCAGCAGCACATTTCCATACAGAGCTATTAGTTTAAAAATTTTACATGTATAGCTGGATATTTGCTTCATTGATCCTGGGAGGGCTGGGGGAAGCAACTGGGGAAGGTGACTCATGAGAACCTTTCGGAACATTCTGGTTCCCTAATCTATTAGAAATGGACTCCTGAAAAGAGAAAAATTAATTTTGTGATTGATTGTTTCAGAAGCAGAAGTTTTATCCTTTTATTGATCTACATTTAGTCTCCATGTTCTTCTGTTTTCCAAAGCTGTCTGTGGTAACTGTAGATTTCTTCTAAACCACCAACAGAAGTCAGCTCTGTGTCCTTCATTAAGCAAGCACTCTTCTGAGAAGCATAACCATTAAATAAATACAAATTATTTATCATAAAATTTGAAGGAAAAAGAGAATAAACAGCTGCTGTGACATCATTTTCATAGAATTCTACATCATGCCAAGGAAATACCTTTGCTAACACATTTGTTGGAGGTTTTTGCTTACATTTCTTAGTTAACTCAGTCACTCAGATCTCCAGACATATACTCAGTGTCTAACCCTCTATGGATGCTTTCATTGCTGCTTGTTTGTAGCATATAAAATCCAGTTTTATGTTAAGTAGGTGGGTTGCTGATTTGCCAGCATGCCATTCTGGATCGGGCATTTATGAATTGTTTTTAAGCACCAAAGCGGACAATGAAAGCTTTATATCGATTCCCCAATTAGCAGTAATCATTCTTGTTAAACTTTGGTAAAGAGTTGCAGTATGCAATGAATGTAAAGTATTCATTCCTGAGCTGTTTCTTTTTTTTTTTTCTTCCCCCCCTGCATTTCTACATTTTGTCAAATAGTCTTACGCTGCTTGTTATTTCTGTTCATATTGCAGATTGAGAATGTTGACGTCTGCCTTAGCTTTCTGGCAGCCAGAGGCGTAAATGTCCAAGGTCTTTCTGCAGAAGGTAAGAGAAACAGATCATCAGAACAAATAACCGGATTTTTTTCCTGAAAACTAATTTTCTTAATACAAATTATTTGCACCTAAATAACAAACACCAGCTGTCTTGAACAGCACGCAAATATAGATTAGCGATAGCGAATGTGAGAAGCTTAGCTTTCCTTTTAATTTTCCCTTGAAATTGAACCAAGAAATTCAATATGTTTATGAAGCCTGAGGCAATATTTTAAAATAATATTTTTTCAATAGCATTAATCTTTTCATTAACAGCATTAATTTCTTTGCAATATTAGATAGGTACAGGGTTTCCCAAGCATATTTTTAAAATTGTTTATATATGGGAACAAACCAACAAAAATGAATATAAGAATCTTGCTCAGTTATGTAAACACAGGGAAGACTATTTGTTTAAGCAAATTTATTAGTAGTAGTAGTGCCGTCAGGATGAGTCTGAATATTATTGTGTTCCTTTGATGTCATGCATTAAGTGAGTGAATGGTCTCGCTGCTTATATTATAGCCTTTTTTGCTGTATTAGTAACCTCAAGTGACTGCCTAGTACAGTTACAACTAAGTTAATAAATATATTAAATCAAAACCATTAACACAAAAATTGTCATTATTATGTAGTATTTGCCTTATTAATGTAAAAATAAGTCAAGTGGGTATTTTATCTTTTAAATTAATAAAATGTATACAAACGTTTGTCCTGTAACTAATTAAGCAGTTCTGCAAGGTGCTGTGCACCTTCAAAATCCCTCTGAATTCCATGGCAGCTGAAGGCAACAGGTATTAACAAGATGTAACCCTATATTTTTATTTTCTTTGTGGCATAACAATAAGCTAGAAGGAAAGATACATTTTCCAGAGATGGTACTTTCAATTGAATTTTAGAAGATATCCAGAGAAAAAAATGTGAATGCTAACCACTGTTTTATTTTTAAATCAACTCAGAATTGTTGTCTTTCACCATGCCCACCTTTCTAGTACCCTCACAGGAGTGTAGCACAGCCATGATATGTACTACCTATTCACTTTAATTGTCTACTTCTGGAAATCTCCTTAACTGATTTAAAAGAATGTCTGCATATAGCGTAGATATGTTGATGCATAAGAACATTGAAGATTTACATGTTACCATTCATCTCAAAGCTATTTAGAACTTGAATTTTTTTAGTGGATTCTATTTTTCCTTGCATATGAAATAACAATCAAATGTGTGAATAGCATGAATTTATTTCATTTGAATACTCTTCATTGTTTAATGCCATGACACAGCGCATGACACTTTTTTTCTGTATTTTGTTAAAGCAAAATCTGAGTGCAACCTGTAATACATTACTTTATTCATACCTTTGTTTTGCTTTGGAAAATCATTTTTGATGGGATATAAGCTTCCACTGTGTGTCATTAAGTTCAAATACTGCTAAAAGCAATAATACTACATAGTGTTAAATGCAAGGACTAGTTTTTAAAACTTTCATTAATCTTTAAAACAGAATTTTAATAAGGCAGACCTTGAGTTCTGAAGTAAGATTAAAACTAGTTTTGCTGCTTTGCAGTTAGTCATGAATCTGCTGTAAATTACCAAGTATTAGTTCAAAGTACCTCAGAAGTGTGATTTGCTTAAGTATGCCATTTTTAGCGGGTACAATCCCAAATATTACAGTTTCTCTTGAGGAGAAGAAATTGAGAAAAACAGACCTTTTTTTAAATCACGAAATTGTCAACTTACCTTCATAGTGTTTTGTCATTGTTTTAAACATTTATGTTTAAAATAAATTAAGTTTAGAAACCATAGGTCTGTTTTTTTTAATAGAATTTGATAAACATGCCTTGTTACTACAGGGTCATTTATTAATGACCAGAAAGTTTCTGGAACAGTAAACCATGAGATTAAAAAGGCTTGAAGATTTCAAGACTGGTTTTCCAACACGTTTTGACACTTGAGCAAGGAGGTCTAGAACAAAAGTAATTTTCAAACCTTGACTGCACAATCTCTACTGGAGTAACCAAAGGATAAGTAATAAGCCAGTTGCTACAAAGAAAAACACTCCCCTTCTCTTCCTTGCAAGTGTTTAGTACATATTAGAAGTTTCTGGATTTCTTCTGTTTAAGATAAATCTTCCAACTTTAACTTGTTTGAAAGTAGGAAAGAAAAAAAGAAGTTAAAAACTGATAAAATTCTTCTTTAGAAATAGTAAAAACATAGTTTAACACAAAAAGAGCAAAATGTCAAGATTAGAAATAATGAGTGGGATTTAACAAAGGGTTCTTTTTCTGAGCATTAAGTGATGAAAAATCATAAGAATAAATGAACCAGTATCACATAAAGAAAATCATTAAGAATCAGAGGAGCTTCAAGATGAGTAGTTAGGTGGCTTTGTTGGGGTTCTTTTAAGATAATTTTAAATATAAGTTTTCTGTGTTTCTTGATAATGATGTTCCTTGAAAACGCCATGACTGCAGAAGTCATTGTTGCTTAAAAAGCTTTCTAATTCCGAGAAAGTTCTTCTGCATATCTCTGGTGGTCTAATGGGCAATCAAAAATACCACAGCATCCTCATAGGGAAGATGAGAAAGTATGGATACTTAGAAAAAATTTCCATTTCCCACAGTATATTCCAGTGTCTGGGATTGTGTTTACTTTTGAATAACAGGTTGGGAGCATAAGAGCTTCAGTCGTTGCTGGCCTGTTAGTGTATGTACTAACATTCCACCTAATCCTATCGAAAGAAAATTAATATGGTTTAAAGAACAGGAATATGACAGTCATTTTCTATAAATTCTGCTTTTAAAAAAATACCTATGGAAGCTGTGTAGCACATACAGCTCAGTATTTAGATTTGAAGGAAGGCAGAAAGATTGCAGCATTGCATGGTAGGTTACAAGGCTATAGACTAATGAAAACTTTTCACAAGAAGTTCAGTGCCAAAGAAAATTAATAATGAGGTTATGAACAGACAGACCTAACTGCTGCAGATAATTTCATTAAAGCCTCCTAAGGCTTCTTTCTTTTTTGACACAGAGATCCTTTATGAGCAAAGAATAACATTATCCTTTTAAAACCTTCGTCTCAGGCTGGGGAAAGACTAAGAAAGGAATGGGAGACATGAGGATGCTACTGTGACTCACCAGAATTTCGTATGGGTACCTGTTTTAGCCTCAAATGAAAGCTGTAGTTGTGAAGTCTTCATTAATCAGTAATAGCAGTGTAAAATAGAAAGCTAAAAAATCATGTAGTTCAAAAGTTCAACGATGTAATTGTGAGCCTTATGGTCACCTCTTTTAATAAGTATTTTCCATTAATTTCCTTCTCCCTTGTTCCTTGCAAATTTATGTGAATGGATATGTGCTCACCCACAAGACTGTTACCATCTCCTCTTTCCCGAATTTTCTAGAAGTCACTGTTTATTCCCAATGGGCACAGAATTTGCCCCCAAAGCAAGAAGAGCAATTTAGAGCCATGAGGTAGAAGGGATGTGCACCTAAGGCCAGAAAGAATTCAGATTTTTCTGAATGCACCTCTGCTTACTGAGAATATCTGTACTGTGTTGAGGCAGGAGTATTCATTTCAGATTATGTACGTTATTTAAGGTTTGGTGTACTCTTCTTGATGACCATGCACATTTGACTCATCATGAGGACATTATGGAGAAATGTGTTTATTGCAACAATGACACCTAAATAAGCAAAGATTATAATAAACAATAAAGTATCAATGATACCTAACATGTCCCTGATATTAGAGAAAAATGGAGAGATATAAGACATAAACACGTATAGCTATAGGTATGTACAGAGATGTTTTAGTACAAAACTGTTACCAAACTGAAGTCTAAACCCACAGTGTTTTCACTTCTTTTTCTTTATCTCTTTTTTAAAATAGAAATAAGGAATGGAAATTTGAAAGCCATTTTAGGGCTGTTTTTCAGTTTGTCTCGGTACAAACAGCAGCAGCATCATCAGCAACAGTACTACCAGTCTTTGGTGGAGCTACAACAGCAAGTCCCTTCACCTCCAGCTGAAATCAGCCAGTCCAAAACGCACCAAGATATGCAGTCGAGGTAGGTTAAAAAGTTAATTTTCTCAGGTACAAAAGCTTTTTTTTTGTCTATTTTAAAAATGCAAGTTTTTTGCAGAAAAAATAGGTTGCTTGCAAAAGACTTAAAAGACACTTTTTTTTTTAGCTATTTTTGCAGTGGATATAGGAAAACAGTATCTTCAAATGTGTGTTTGGTATCAAGCTTGTATATGTTGGGAGTAAAGCTGGAGTGAGAACAGCGAACATTCCCAATTAAATTTAGATCCATTTTTAATTCATTTTAAAGCGTTCTTTGACTTTATTATTGATTATTGATTATTGATTCTACTGTCCTTTGCACATTAAGAGACTGTTAGCACACCCTGAGCTTAGTATATGGGTTATTTTCATGTTTTCCTCACACACCCAGTTCCACATCTAAATGAACGATTTCAAATGATTAGCAAAATACATGGGGAAAAGGCACAATTAATACTTTCATTTGTTAAAAACTCTTTTCATTCCCACACATTCTGGTTTTGCGTGCTTAATTCTATTTGAATGTTTTTTGAAAGGGAGAAGAAATGACCTTAATCTAGGTCCTTTTAAGTGGTCAGTTTATGATTTAGTTTTAGGAAAGTAAAGCACTCAGCAGAGTCCTTAATTGCTGAATTACATTGCTTTCAGACTGAAGCTTAAAACATATTTTGAGAAGAGAGTTTCTTACTGGCCATGACAAAAGAATCAGTTTTAAACACAAATATCTTTTTAAATGGAAAGAGTATTAGCAATGTATGCTTTTTTTAGCAAGTTAAAAAAAAATAAATTTACATGTAGGACTATGTAAAGTGTAGTTTAATGAAGAGCTTTATGTATTGCTGTGTTGGGTTTAATACTTGTTTGGTTTATTGTTTGTTTAAAATTTTTTGTGTACTTACTGAACAATTGTATGTCTAAGTGTGGTAAGTCAATGATCTAGGATGGATTAAAAGTATCAGACTACAATAATGATATTTTTGTTCTTGAGTCCATTCAGATCTAAATTATACTTTCACATTTATAATAAACATATTTCTTCTTCAGCTGAGGAAACTTTTCACACTTCAGCCCAATAGAAATCTTTGTCTTGCAACTAGGAATGTTGTAAAAATATGTTTGTAGGAAAAAGTTGTTGATGGCGGTTTAGTTACCTCATTTGATACAAAAATTAAGGTACACTTGCATTTGCCTTGGGCATTACAATGTGAAATGCATTTTTTTTCTCTGCTACTGAAAATTAATGTCTTTGAATGCTTTCTCTGTGAAGTTTACTATTAACATGTAATCTAGGGAGTTATGATGTGTTCCGAGAAGAATTTGACCACTGTCAACTTTTCCGAAGTTGAATTTTCTTTCTGAAGGATATTTAATACTGTGTAAAAACAATAACATATTGTTATTCAGAAATCAAATGTTTTTCATCTCATAAGGAAGGCATTTTGATTGCAGGTCTACAAGTGTTTGCTGCTTTATTTGGTGGAATTAAGGGCTTAGCCAGCTTCATGTAAATACTTTCAGTTTTTGTTTATAATTTAGTAAAAGAACTGAAACTTCTCCTGCTTTTCTAATTTACTGATAATGAATTTGTAATAAAAAATAGTTACCATGTTCCTTTATACATCACCACTACTGCAATGAATTCTTTTTGCCCCCAAAAAAGCTTGGAACAAAGCAGTTGTTTACTATTGGAAGACAGCGACCACACACTAGGCCCTTGTCTGCTCAGGAATGGAAGGCAAAGAGGGGATGAATTTCTTATAAAGCTTTCTTTTCATTATAATTCCCCAAGATCTCATGGTCCTTCAGTGCCTTTTTCTCCTTTTTTACTTTACTATGTTCAAATATACTTCATTAGGAGGAAAGGTAATCATTCCATGTCCAGAACCCCGGCATTCCTGCCTGTATAAAGTGACATCTGAGGCTGGTTTAACAAAATTTCTACTTCCATCAGTGTGCTTTAGATCTTCTACTTCAATGCCAGGAGTCTAAAATAATTTCATTCTTTGACTAAATTTCTATTCATAGCTATTTTCCAGCTGCAAAATGTTTCTATGTAAAAAATTATTACACCGAGATTAATACCATTTTTCTTATTTCCTATCTGTAGACGGAAAGCAAGAATTTTTCTGTTTGCTTTCATGTATGCAGAAGTTCAGTGTTTGTCACCATAAACTTCTATACTGTCTGAGAGAATATGATTTTTCTATCCATATATTTTTCAGTAAAGCCTTTAAGGATAAAAAAGGTCCCTACTTCTAAAAGCTTTATATTTTATGAAGGATTTCTATCTTCTGCTATAAATACATATAGTATTCTGAGCTGCTAGCAAAACAAGGAGATCCAGGATGTAGAAACAAACAGAAATATAGATTTTTAAAATACTAATTGGCTTTCTCATTTGTCACTGTTTTTAAGTAATATTAGGAAATTAACATAAAATAATATGTCCCCTTCTAAGAGAAATGACTACATTTGAAAAACAGGTTTTCCACAAATAGATGGACATGTACAGTATACATTGATATATACTATCTGTGGCTGACTTAGCAACCCTTCTTTTCATAGCAGTCATTTAATTTAATTATTTTTTTCCCCATCAAAGCAAATATTTTGGAAAATAATTCAAAATTATTTGCCAAACAGCTTTTTAGTTTTAAGCTGTTAAGGAGTAAACAAAAGCTTCTGTTTAGAAAGAAGCCAAAATAAGAAATTAAAAAAGAAAAGATACCTTTGATGGGATTCATCTTGCCTACATTTTGCTGTCTGCAATGTGGACAGGTAACTTACATGACTCCCAAGACTGATTTTGATGATACGACTGTTTTTGATGATACGACTGTTTTCATGGCAACTGTGTCCTTTCATAGTGGATGTTAATCTTTAAAGTAATTTATTATTACACATTTATCATGCAGCTATGCCTCTAATAGCCTGTTGCAGTTCTGAATATGCTTATTAAAATTCTTAATACTTTCTGTTTTCTAACATTTCATACTGTGAAAAGGGTTGGCATATAGAAACCTTAAGGCAGCCAATTACTCATGGTGTATATGTTGGAAAAATTATTTGGCAAATGCATATAACAGAGATTATTGTCCATTAAATTGGTCTATGGTCGTATATTACCTAGAAATAGTTCTTTCAGGTTTTGAGAGGAAGAAGAAAAATCACCTTATTATGGCAGAAGCCAGATAATTAATATAGTTGCGAACACCCAAATGGTACATTCAATTTTATTCAGTAATGGCAAAATTCTTGTAAACCTAATTTGAGTAAATATTCAAGGGTATTGTGAAAATTATCTTCTTATACCAACGGGTATTTTATTTTACTTGAAGACTCACATATTTCTACTGTGTTAGATGCCTGAGAAATAAAGGTGTCATTTTGAGGCACTGTATACATTTAAGTGTGTTTGGTATGTATGTATTTGTATGTGTGCAGACATGTAAGCAAAACCAACACATATACACCGAAAAAGGTGGATGCTTTTTATAGACTTTGTACTTAAAAATGTTCAGTAAGCAATCACATTTCATGCTGTAATTTAAGTCTTTGAGACTATGTCTTAATAGTTGTGGTTACTTTAGGTTCAATTATTGCATCAGAAAAGTTATCTTCCAGCTAAGGTGTAGTAAGCATATTGCTTAATTTCAGCTTGATTTCCTGGGAGGTAAAAAGCTGTTGTGTGTGCTTTATTAAACAAGTATGAAAAGGTGATGCTCTCCACTGTTTCAGAGAGAAATACAGGTGATACATGGGAGAGGAAAATACCTCTGAGAAGTCACACGGAAGACGGTCGACATACAGAAGTGGTAGCACCCAGGCCCTGATGAAGAGAAAGGAACTTTTGTCTTTGTACAGGGCTAGTGCCTCACTCTCCGAATTTAAGAGAGGGGTTCTGATGATGATGATGATGATGACAATGATGGTACTGTCATTCTGATTTCCAGGTTATGGTGTCTGGGTCCCCCTGTGATCATTACTGGATCTCAGCCCGTTCCACATGCCACTGAAGCCAAATTACTTTAGTATCAACCTCAGTGAGAGAGTGATTGTGCCCTTTGTCAACAAAAGCTGAAAGAGGCAGAAAAAATGATGTTAGGACTCTAGAGCTCTCATAGCCAGGTTGTTTTGGTATGGTAAACAAACAGAAGCCCCAGGAGAAGGTTATAATCAGAATATTATGAGTCTGACAGGGTTATGTTTGTGCAGAAACGAGGAATTCAGGAGACTAATCCAGGAGGCTACTTCTGCTTGGATGACTAGGTAATCAGTGACTCCTACAGGAAACGACATGATCGGGAATGTAATTAAACTGATTTCTCTCCCCTTAGTGTAAAGTTTGCATAGGAGGATTCTGAATTTTCTATAGCAGGTTCCTAACAAAGTTATCTAAAGTTGGTCAGTGTGGCAATACTTAAAATTCCTATCCTATGTAATCTGTCCATAACCAAGCTCAGAACTGTGAAAATTGTGCATGCAGAAAAGAAGCAAGATTCTGCATGTGAAAGAGTATCATTGGCCTACCTAATCTTAGGGCCAACAGCAACATTTCAAAGTAAATCTAAAAAGAACGAAGGAAGTTGATTTATGGTAAATGAAATTTCATGGAAAAAAAATATGCTTTATTTATGGAAGATTATAATTTTGTACCACTAAGTATAAAACCTCCTAAAATTATTTCAATGATTAGTGGAAAAATCTACAGTAAATGATAAATGGCAACCAAAGGGAGAGAATGGTTTTAGACATGATTTCTGGTTTCTTTTTATTCTAAAATTTCCTGTATTCTTGTATGACTAACAGTGGGAATCAAATACTTCAAAATCTGAGGTAGGCGCTTCAATCTTTAGTTATGGCTTTGTTGCTGCTTTGAGATTTAGTTAAAAAAATACAGTGCTGGTGGCCTTATTTATATCTGTCAGTACAGATAGATGACAACAATGGTTACATTATATTTTTATGCTTTGCTTTGCTAGTGGATTCCATTATCACAGCAATACATCTAAACTTTCTGCAGTGATGATCTTTCAGCCACCCAGATACTAAGAGAAAACACATGTGGATGAAAGAAGTTCTGTCTCATTTATGGATTAGGCAGCAACTGGTTTCAGTAAGCTGTCAGCAAAATTCCCCGAGACGGACAAACTATTTTATCACGTACAGGAATGATGAGCACAGCTTGAGGTCCAGATGGATTTTGTTAAATTTGTTATATTAAAAGAGCACCCTGGTTTTCCTAGGCGCATAAACAAAGTTAGGTAGCTGATTTCTACAGGCAGTTGCATATATAACAACTGCAATGAACTGGGTTTCATGTTGCCTCCTGCTCAGAAGTACTAGGGAAAAACATGAAGCATATTGGACACACAGCTTGTTCTGTGTGAAATACAGTAATGCAAATGTAGTGGTTATGATTATGAATTTAAATAAATCCATGCCAGAATACTGGCAATCCATACGCGAATCTTGGTTACACCACTCTCAATTTAGAAAAAGGCCTTTGTTTCAGTGTTCTCAAGGCTTAAAAATATGACCTTAACAGTCTGCACGAAGTGCATTGAACTGACATAGGCTAAAAAATGGAATGTATGCATAGTTGTGTGTCTTCCATGGTTAATGGAAAGGAAAGTGATAAACCAAGCCTCTTCGCCATCCTTAGCTGTTGCCACTGTTAGTCACTTGGTTTTAATGAAGGGAAACAGGTACATAGTCCCTGCTTGTCCCACTACTGAGTCATTATTTAGTGACTGCAAAGAAGAAAAATTAGGAAAAGGTTTATTTCTTCTTTCTGTTCTCTGTTTTCTAGTAAGGGTCTAAGCGAACAAACTGCTGTTAACCTAATCTGGTGTATTTGTATGCATCTGGGAGATAATGCAGAATGAATTGCTTAATGTGATTGCATCAGGATCTGCAGCAGCTGACCTTCAAATGGACCTTAGGGATTTAATTTTACTTTAACTGAGCTATCTTTCTATCTTGAAAATCAGCTTTGGCCTTATTTTGTTGTGCTCCTCAAAGATGCAATCATTACAGTCCTCACGGTTCCCAACGAAAGGAATTTCAGGAAGGAAGTTCTTTCGTCTTCATTGTCCTGAAGTCCGAGTAACTAGAGTATCTCTGCATACCAATTAAATCAGTTAACTGTGTACCTAAGCAAATAGATGTTATTTAATAATGATGAGTTGCATAAATTAGAGAAGAGATCTGTTCCTGTGATAAGCAATGTGTAGGTCATCAGGAAAATGATGCACATGCCACTTGCTTGCCTCACAGAGCTATGAAACTAATTTACACGTTTGATATAACTGTCATTATATGCTGGGAATCGCTGCAGTTTCAGGAGTTTTCTAGGCTACAGCTATGATATATTGACAGAACACTATAAAAAATACACTTTCATAGCCCCCTACATATTAATGTTACTGCCACAATTTCATTAGCAATTATTTTTAATTTTTTCCCAAAAATTCACCTTAATGACTATATCTTGAAACAGCCTGCAAAAATGAGTCAGCTCTATTTGAAGCTTCATAATACATATTTCTGTTTCATTTGAGAGACTTAGAAATTGCCGTAAACCGAAGTTATACCATCACTGTTTGATGATGGCAAATGACTACCCTTTCTAAAAATCTTCACACCGAAAAGGCAGAACAATGCAATACCAAGAATGTATTTTTCACATATTTCTTCCCTCTAGCCCATGCTCTCTAAGATAAGACAATATTTAATAATATTTCTTAAACTTAAAATAAAGAAAAAACAAAGGGGGTGTTCAAAGTGGACTTTCCATTTCTAAAACAAATGGTCTTTTCTATAGCTATAACATAGCGTGTATTAGATAGAAAACACAAGAATGTAAATCATGAAGCATTTTAGTCTCTCAATAGCTTTTAAGATTTTGTTTTAACTTGTCATCTCCTATTTAAACATTTCACAACCAACCTCTCAGAAATTGCTTATATCTTTTACCTTCTTATGTAATTCTATGAGCTGGATCCTGAAAATCTTGTCCTTTACTGGTTGGTACCCACCCTTGGTGTTATTTAGTATGTTCTACAGTTCTTCCTCTCTGCAAAGTACCTGATGTTTGGCTGAACATTTTCTTTAGGAACCTGTGACACAGAGTTACACTGATTTCTCCTGTTTAGAAATTACCTCTGCTGTCTGCTCAAAAATATTTCTTTCTCTGCCTCTTGTTCTGTTTGCATTTCAAAATGTGACTGTCATCCTTTCTCATTGTCTGTTCTTACAGTTTTCAAAAGAGTGTTTTAATTCATTTTAGCGTTGATTTTCACCCTGTGCATTTCAGATTTTCTCATTGTCTCACACTTGTCTCCTTTGCCACTCATTATTTTTATACTTCAGTTTTGATGCAATTTGGCCATAATTTTCAGTTGCTAATCCAGATCATGTGGAATTTAGTGGGAAGTGTTCCATTCATCCTTGCAGCATTTTAATCCAACTTCTTATATATTTCCTTTTAAAGGAACAGGAGCTTTGCAATGTAGTTATTTTCTCTTCAGTCATTCTATGTTGCTTTCCCCATTTGCACTTTCCATACAGATTCATTAATTCTTCTCATTCTCTGAAAATCAGTTCTACAGAAGTTGTGTCCAAGCATTTTTGCCTTTCACAGGTCTTCCACCTATTTAATTCTTGGAAATTTTTGAGGTTGCCTATAATATTGTGTATATGGCAAATATAACTTAAATAAATGTAAAGTTCAATGGCAGCCATAATGAACTATTGTGGTCTTCATTCTTTATTTTGTCCTATGGTTAATTTTCTTACTTATTCTGAAGGAAAATGTTCTCTCCTTATTCCTATTTATTCCTTGATAGATCCTTTGATAGCAATGTATGACTCAGTCTTTTCCTTGCATTCGTGCATTCATTTAAATCAGTCTTATGTTTGTACTGCTACTTTCTTTGTTACTGTTAATCCTTTATTTCAACATTAACCTCTTAATATTTTCACAGAGTGTGCAAGAATTGTGATATTCTACATATTGTAGTTTTGCTGGTATCAGTTAATGAAACAACAGTACACTTTGCAGCTGCTATGGAGATGACTTCTGTTCGTTGCCCCCCCCCCCAAAAAAAAAAAAAGAAAAAGTACAAATCCATACACTTCCAAAGAAGCACAGGCAGTGCTGTTTATAACAATTTGTGCCCATGGAAAATGGATTAAAATAGAAGGAAAAAAATGAGCTTTTGTTATACTTAAAATTCATCACACTTAACAAGAGATAAATTAGCAGCTTAGGAAAGTCACTTATATATGTTTTTGTGTTTTGATCTGCTTTTTGGAAAATGCTTATGGGAACATACCTAAAATGGTGGTAGAAGGTTTTGTAATTTCGTTGCATTGTGTAGTTCTTTACTATTTCAGAGTCAATGGGGAGACCCAACAAAATGCTCACAAATGTACTTCAATACTTTAAATAAGAACAGCATTAACTATGTGTTAATTGGTTGACTGATACAGGTTTATAGCAATCCCAACTATACTTTAGGATGTTTTGATATGTTGATGAATGTGGATTTTCTGGAAATCTATGAACGGGTTCAAAGACAATGAGTGTAGATTTGAAAAAGTGAAAGACTCAGGCTTTCTGGCACCCCCTTTTCCATTCCCTCTAGGAGAAAACTTTGTTACAGTTACATTCTATCAAATGGTGAAGGAGAATAGCAGCATACATTACTATGCAGATCATCTGATATAATTTAATTTTCTTCTAGTGCAAGATCATAAATGGTACAGAGATAAGGTCATAAAAGGGTAAGATTTGTCCCTAAGGGTGTAGTTCTAGTTCTGGCAGCACGCTGTTATCCACTAGTCCGATTTGTTCAGAAAAATTAATGTCTTTTAAAATAATGTTTGCATTACTTTAGGTGAGTTAGAGGTCAGGTTAAGCACAGTAGCACAGTAGCACATTTATTACTTAGTTGATATCTTTTTTTGTTTCTTTAAGGTTGTGATTTCATATATTCTTTCATTAAATTCCACAAAATATCTATAGTACAAATACCGGGACCAGGGTGGGATGTCCATGGTCACTGTGATGGACAATTTATTCTTATTCCAAGTCACTATGCTCTGCAAGAACATAATTGTTGATGCAAAACTGGGTTATCTGAGTTTTGGTTTATGAACTGTGAACAACAGGAAAACATTGAAAACACAATTTTACTTCTACCTCCAAGCCTGAATCAGTTGGAGACAGACTTCTTGTATAAGATGCCAGAAGTTCAAAGAGAGGAAAGGAGAAATGTCCACCTAATACAGAACAGATGACTTGGTATGAGCTAGAACTGCATGAGCCATAGACATTTCCTCTTGTGAATGAAAAAAATAAATAAGTGTTTCTGTGTTAGAGATATACATATAAAATATACATCTATAAAGTATAAAATACAGATATATCTAAATTGTGCATACATGCGTAACATTTATATATAAATAAATAACTTTAAATATATTTATATAAATAGCCAGATACACATACATAAATATAAGTATATATTAATTCACCAGGACTGGGCTAAAAAGGCAAAAGAAATGTTTGAAAAA
>VZSZ01003590.1:677206-707232 GCA_013398815.1 Ibidorhyncha struthersii
GCAAATGAATAAGTAAATAAATAAATAAATAAATAAATAAATAAATAAATAGAAGTTGTGTACAGCACAATCAAGATCTTCTGGGGAAATTTTCCATTTAAGATACCTTCCTTTTAATCTAGATTTTTTGTTTGTTTTGGGGTTTTGGTTTTTTTAGGTCAGGGAATCATTCTAATAAAAAAGTCTCAAATAATTCTAGAGTGCAGTCACCCTAGTGAAATAAATGCACTTTATAAGATCAACAGCATATTAAAATTCAAGTATGCCAGTAAGGTAGAAAGGCTTTGATTACATACTACAAACCCCTTTGCTTTTTGTCCAATTTTAACAGATTACGTAGCTGGCATTTTAGAACTACCATGTTACTCTGAACATTATAAGAAAATGACAGTGTGTTGTACACAGTCCTTTTCATCTTTTGAAAGACTGTTAATAAAAAGTAGATGATATTCAGGGTGAAACTGCCCAGGTTACTTTTTGAAAAAGGAGGTTAAAATATTTTCAGCTTGATTCATGCTCTATATCCAGGTTTATAGCAGCTCCATCCTTCAGCTTTGCGTAGTATACACACTTCCAGGGATCTGCTTCTTTCTTGATATTTGTGTAGCAGCAAAACAGACTTTCTGGCAGTTTAGTCCAGTGTCAAGCCATCACTTGCCTGGCATCTTTATCTTCTTTGTTCTTATTTGCCCATTTCAGTTGAATATTTCACTTCACTTTCAGTGGGAGGGCATTTAA
Source organism: Ibidorhyncha struthersii (assembly GCA_013398815.1). NCBI lineage: Eukaryota > Metazoa > Chordata > Aves > Charadriiformes > Charadriidae > Ibidorhyncha > Ibidorhyncha struthersii. Next base: position 677,945 of record VZSZ01003590.1, read on the forward strand.
GTACCTTTAGTAATGTAGGTTATAATGACTTCCTAGGTTCCCCTGCATCTTTTAGGACTATTTCTTAACCCTTTTATCCTGCCTGCAACTGCATGCCCTCCATCAGTTCCCCGTCCCAGTGGAACATGGTGCATAGCTCCCCAGCGCGACTGACTGTGCTGCATGGCCCCATGGTGCAGCGCAGAGTCCTGGTTCCTGCAATCAGCACGGCTGTAGCGTGGCTGTGGTGTTCCCCATCAGCACCTCAGGGTCAGGACAATCTCTAACATCCCTGGACCTTCCTTCTCAATACTACCCCAGCTACCTCTATGCTGAACTGCCTTTCTGGGCAGTCTCAGGATTATTATTATTCCATTTTCTCACAGTGTTTAACCAAGGGACGAGCAACAGAAGTTACCTACTGCCACCGTTTCATATCTGCTGTGTTGACTAGTGTTTCCCTGGTTTGTGAGAGGAAATATTGGGGCTTGATTTCTACCTGGAAGCCAGTTTGCAGAGTCTAGATGATTTCTGAGGATTTGGGATCAGATGTGTGTATGCCATCGTACCTGTTTTGAACAGGGTTTGCTTAACCAGGAGCATCTGCCTTCTCTTCCCCTACGCATTAGGTGGAAGAGGAGAGCTAAGCATGATGCCTGATCCTGGCCCAGGTCCAGTGCTGCCATTGCCCCCAGGTCTGCAACGCCGGGCTGTAGCTCTGGGAGCAGCAGGGTTTCCTGCAGGCTCTGCAGTCAGGGTTTGGTCTCCTCTGTAGTCTGACTGTCCCCTTCCTGCCAATGCACTGTGGCTGAGCTTTGCAGGCCACTGCTGTGGCTCTTCTGAGGAGCTGAAGCTGTGACCACATCGGGGAAGACCGCTGGTAGGAGTATGACGGCAGTGGAAAGGGTCTTGGGAGCAGACAGCTGAGAACCAGAGACTTTGAAAATCCACCTTTCCAGCCCTCTGACAAATAAATCCTTCCTTGTCCTAAATGCTGTAGCATTAAACTTGTACTGTCTGGCTTGTTAATATGCATTTGGTGCTTTATTACAGGCACATATTTATTATACCTTTGTGTGGATCTGCAAGCATAAAAAATAACTGTTTTAAGAAAAGCAGGTTTATTTTCCTGACTGCCAGATGTTACCCACAGACAATTATCTGGTAGGATAAAGGGCAGCAGGTAAATATTTGCTTATACATTTAGAAGAGTGGCTAGACTAAAGTCTAGTCTGCAACTGTGTTGCGGTTCACATCTGTAATAGCGGGGCCAGCGGTTGGGAAACAGGCATCTGTGCAAAGCTTTAATGGGTCCAGCATATCCAGTGCTAATTGGGAAGGAAAACCCACAGTCATTAGGAACTTGACGCACCTGGTTTATGAGCTGTTAAAGTTCTCTTTTTCCCTTTCATTCATCACATTACTTTGGAAAATAAATTTACACCGTCACAGTGGAAATGATGCTTTACTGACATTGAGACATCCATCAATGCCTTTCAAGCCTGTCTGGAAAGTTTGAAAGGAGTCTGCAGGCTGGCGTTGCATGAATTTGCTCGTGGATGGAGTCCCAAGTAACAGACATAGAAGGAAAGCATTCTAGCAAGCATTTCCAGATAGGTGCTTCATGTATTTATTGCTATTAAAAAGGAAAAAAAAAAAAAAGGTGCCATCTGTCTGTGGGCTAGCTTATCAACAACTTGGCAACATCACCAAGGTTAAGTTATTTGATCTTTCCAGTTACTTTGGAATTGTGTGGTTTGAGGTAGAAAAGCTATGGTACACTATGGCAATGCATCCTATACACTCTGTTTTGCCAGTTCACTGTCCATGTTGATTGTATTGTGTCTCATTTTACCTTTTACAACATAAATGCACTAAGGTTTTATTTGACATACCATTTTCCTCACAAACTTCTTTGTTTAGCCAAGGCAGATAACCAGCTAACTATTTCTAGATTCCTTCGTTTTAAATACGTTGAAAAAAACATGAGTGGAAAATCTCATCAAAAGATGGGCTATTATGCCAGGCAAAGATTTAGCAATTTCTGCAAAACAACTTATGTCACATTTGCATCATAAAACCAGAGACTATTCAGTAAGATAGTTGTAAGTGAAAGATAATTCAATATACTAATAATTAAATACATAAAAATATATAAACTGTAATTATTATGATACTATTATAATTTATTGTAATTCCCACAGAAGTTATGGTCGTATTAAAAAAACACTTTGTCAGCGTTACTGTGAAGATATATGTCAGAGAACTGAATGCTGTTTTTATATATAGTGTGATTCTTTTTTGCCCTCTTAAGACTGAAGTACTCTCCTTTTTTTTTGTATATTCATCACGTGCACACATGCCATATGGAACTGGCAGGCACGGGGCAATACTGAACCCTTTTTAATTTGGTAAAGTAACAACAACCGCACATCCCATTCAAGTCTCACGTTGTCCCTTGGTTTGTGCCTTCCCCTTGCCCTCTTCAGGACTTCTGTGCTAGTGTGGGAAGACCTTTCTCTCTCAAGGGCTTCTCCCATCTGCTCTATACTCAGGCTACCTGCTTCAGTGGACTAGCAGAAATTGCTTAACACTTTTCTGGTAGACTCAGTACCTCCAGGTGTTTCTTGTAAGTGCTGCCAGTCTATAACACTGGGACTAGAGCACTGTGGGTTCTGCTGCTGCTCAGAAGAACTGCTGGAAGATGCAGAACTGTAAGAGGCAAAAGCAGTCTGTGACTATCAGAGTTTCTGCTTACTCAGCTCTCTGTCACTTCCTTAATAATGCAAGGAATTCAATTTTGTGATTGCACCTGGCTTAGGCACCTGTCTATATCCTTAGGCTGTGTGGATCCCAGAGGATGCACCTGTTTATAGTAACTGAAATTACCTGACAAGAGGCCTTACCTTGGCTGTACATTTGACATATCCCCCATGCAAATGTCTAAAAGAATAGAGGCATAAATTTGCTGTTTAGTAATGACACATTGTTGGGTGCCAAAAGGAACATACAGTTTTTAGCCCTGTAGTACAGCATATCTTCTGTTGCAGAAACACTACTCAGATGCCTTAATAGATGAAGGAGCATTTTCCTATGGAATTTAACAGTGAGCTTAAGCACATGTCAGGGCTTTCCTAATGAAGCCTCTGATTCATTGCCTGGGTGATGCATCACATACGTGACCTGCGCTGCTGTAACAGTAACGAAAATTATGATAGAATGCTTCTTCCATATAGCTCTAGTGTCAGGAGGGTCACCTTTAGTGGGATTTTTTCTGAGTCCACATTGGGTCTGGTATAGCAAATTGGTTCCTAACTGCCAGACTGTGAACCCAGTCGGATTGCTGGAGAAACCAGTAGCTGTACGTTTTTCTTAGTACTTTTTGTGCATAAAAATCCCAAAAGGCACAAAGTTTTGAGGTGCACTCTGTGCAAACTGAGCTAGATTTCAGCAATTTAGTTACTGTGGAAACTTGCCCGCGTTGTCTATTCCTAAGATAATTTCTAGCAAATGACATGAGTTTATAACAATATCCATTATTTCATAATCTGTGCATTGCATTGCTCATAAAAATCTGCATGTTTGCATTATTTCATATTTTTGCCAGTTAATTTGTGTTTTCTATCCATGTTCAATTTGCATTCATTAACTCATAGTTTGCTGGTAAGTGTGTTCTTTCTATACATGTTCAAAGAAATTCTTTAATTCAATTTCTCTGTTTCTTCTCATACAGTCTCACAGCCAGATATGCAACTCAATCTAATCACAGTGGAATTGCAACCAGTCAAAAAAAGACTTCTAGGTCAGTTAAATATCTCTGATTTATTGCTTGTTAGTGATACTCAAGCAAGTATATGCCCACTGATATTTTATCCTTTGGACATAAGCAGACATTAAAAAATGTGTATTTATGTTATGCGTGCAAGCTTTGCAACAATGAGCTTTGCCACGGGGAAAGCCTTGTATGGACTGGAAGGAGCTGATTTGTACTGTATATTAGTAATATTCCTGGTTGTTATGTATCCTGCATCTTTGTATCCTGCATGTAAAATATTGGATGTGAAGGATTAGTTGGTGATTTTAGTGCTCTCTGCTCTCTGGCTCAAAACCTCACTTTAGTCACGAGTGAAAAGAAATTTGGGAGTCCATCCCAATTCCCGCTAGATGTTTCGCATGTATAACAAATCCACCTGAGAAGCTGAGTTCACAGAGCCAAGTTCACTCAGAAGCAAAGTAGAGCAGAAAAAAAGAACTATTTCCAAGACTTCTGCTCCATCAAGAGTAGCCTGCACACAGTCCCCACGAACGAGATGCTTTGGCTTGGCAGTGAATTTGACAGAGCTGTGTGTGGGAGCTGACCTGTTTCAGATTTCATCAGTACTTTCACTTTATCACTTCCATGAGCACTAAAATCTACAAGCCAGATTGCAGAAGAAAGAAACTGAGGTCTAAAGCTTAATCTTGTTTCTAGCTTTTTTTTTTTTTTATGGGCGATAATTAATGTATTCATTAATTATACCTTTGCTGTACGGTTCATTGTTGAGAATAATGAACTCTAAATTGCATAATCTACAATAAAGATTGCATTTTGCAGTATAGCGCACTAACACAATTTGAGTTGCTGGTGATAGCTTGGAATGAGCTATACCACGGTCCAGTTGCTTTGCACCTGCATTTATAGGTCTTCAGTTTTCCTTATTGCTGACGCTCCTGTCTTGTCCACACTCAACATGTCGGGGTTAACAGTCTTATTGTCTAATACTTTAAATCTGTGGCAGTGTTTCCGAAGCCTGTTCAGAGGTATGTGACTTGTCCCTTATTTGTTGTTCTCTTTGCATTTCCTTAGCTGCTTAACATGATTCTGCAAGAGCAATTTAAAACCTGAATTCAATTACAAAAGACAGCAAATGAGGTAAACTGGAAAGTGTGTAGAGCAAATGACCTCATGTACAATGTGCTTACTGTGGCAAGTTCTCGAATTCTGGCATGCAGAATATATGCAGAACTATTTTATATTTTAACAGAACAGATGAGTTTCCAGTGTTGCACATGCCTTCTCATTGCTTTTTTCATTACCTTTGACAAACGATCTCAGGGCTCTTACTGCCTGTCAAATTAGGGTAATGAGAAGGAGCAAATGGATTTTTAAGTTTGTTTTAGTGCATTCTTCAGGGAACAGAAGATCACTCGAATTCATGGGTCACGGTAAAGGTTAGCGTGCATACAGCTGCAGAGCAGAGACAGTCTGCTCTGGGCTCGGCACAGAGACTAACAGGGCAGGCTGGCGGCCAGAACGAGCCATAAAAATAACTAATGGATTAGCTCTCTGAGGCTTAAATTGGTAAAGGAAGAGAACATGGAGCTGTTTACATATGTTCATTAATGAAAATAAAATGATTTGAACATTTCTGTTGTACCAGTATATTGAACAAAAAGAAAAAACTTTGGAAGAAACCTAATGTCTTGTAATTCTTTGTAACGTGATTTTTTTCTCCCTTTGATGCTGCTCTTTTGTAGTATAGTGAAACTATAACTCTGGTATAATTTGTATTGCCACTATTAAAATCATCATGTCATTCCAATAAGTGAGAAACAGAAGAGAGATATTCTTCTCCTACAGCAAAAGCCTCTTGCTGATTCGACCATTTCATTTTGTCTATCAGATAACAAAACTAGAAAGGATTGGGGGTACCCACAAAGATGCTGCGGAAAGTTTGAAATAAGCATGTATTAAAGAGTCTTACACCAGAGAACAGATTCAGACAGAAAAAAAAGATGCAGGCTTACACATCCCAGGGACAACGGAGTCTACTTTTTTTTCCTTATCGTAGCCACACAGTAAGGTTCAGATGGTGGCAGCAAATACTAACAAATGAACTGTGTAGTCTGCATTATATACTTCTGTCTGAGAGGTATATGTACGTCAGTAGCATGTAGCTAAAATATGTATTTTCAATATTTTTCATTTAAAATCAAGTGGAAGTGCTTTAGCCAATAGCTCTCTGAAAAATAACCAAAGATAATGAGAAAGCCAGCTTTTATGCTAAATACAGCTGTGAAACATTTACTAGAGTAAGACATACAAAATATTTCTCAACTGTGTATTGTTGTGCTTTCTAATCAATTTCTGTAACATTTCCTCTTCAAAAATGAAAGATTTTTAAAAAAGTTGATATAACCCTTTAATGGTTTGTTAGGTTGAATCTGGTTTAGCAATGTTAAAGGCAAATGCAAAGTATCTTCTTACATGTCTCGTGACTCTAGAAAGCATCTTTTTCCCTTTTGTGTGCGTAAGGATAAGCTTTTATTCTCATTTGTGGAGTCTAACTAATTTGAATCCTCCTGTTCGTTGTTGCTTACCTGCAATCCTTTTTTTCAGTTGTTGGTTTTAAATTCTGGTCTGATATTAGCATACTGCCTCCTCTATATGTTGCATTACATAAAATGAACTGATTTCTGATTATACCATTCCAGGCTTCCAGGACCCTCAAGGGTGCCAGCTGCAGGCAGCAGTACCAAAGTCCAGGGAGCTTCTAATTTAAATCGGAGAAGCCAGAGCTTTAACAGCATTGACAAAAACAAGCCTCCACAATATGCAAACGGAAATGAAAAAGGTAACATTAAAAGTTACTAAGCTTACTCTACATAACATACACGAGGAGAAAAAAAAAATCACTTGGTAAGGAAGACCTATGGAGATAGGGCTCTGAATTAGGACTTGTAGTGGAGTTGGGATTAGACTTCAGAACTGAAAACTTCTAAGATGTTATAATTATATTTTATCCCTCTTCGATGGAAATATCACTAGGTGATTTTTCTGAAGTAAAAATGAAACCATATTGGATGCCTATAATCTTGATCCGTATTCAAGTATACTCATACCCAAAGGAAGACTGCCATCATTTTCAGGGGACTTTGTGTCTTAGCCTCTAATGGAGAAGAATCAGAATATTATATTTGCATCAGAATATTACATGCGTCTATTCCTTCAGAACCTTACCTAGTGCGTATATAAGTCTAAATAGAGGACTGGAAATTAAGTCAAATGTAATGAAATTTTGCAGGGATTTGAATTCAGTGCTCATGTTTTATTGCCTCCTTTAAACTTTCATTATGGAAACAAACTGAGTTTCCTGGGTCCTTCCATTTCTCCCACCATGATACTGTTTTCCTGGAAAATGTGCCTCTTCAGGCTTTATCTCAGAAAAAAATAATGTAAAAATTCATCTTTCTGGGTTGTGTAACTAATCCAGACCCTTCCCCCCCTTCTTTCTTCCTTTGTGTAATGAACAGCATTTTATTCATATCTCTGGGTTAGAATAGAGTTGAAAATGATACAATATACATAGTACCCGTTTGCATCCTTGGGGTCTGTGGGAGGAACAAGTATGCAGTGAATGTTCTTCATCCAAGCAACAGGCAGCTATCCAGATTTTTTTTTACAAAATTCTGATGAACACACTTTGCCCCTAGCTGTATCTGAAGATATAAAACCATCCTTTCAATAGTTGTTTCTTTATTTTTACTATCAGGGTTGAATGTTTTAGATAGTTCTTTAGTGGGATTTATTTTATCAAGGACTTGTTTATGGCAAGACATCCAGGCTAAAACTAGAAAGAAATCAGAGTGACAACTGAGCAGACACTGTATAGTTCACAAATACAATAGCGAAGTTATGAAGTAGGAGATGTGGCTGCTTGAGTGAAGGTACGTACAGCAGTTTAGGTTTTAGAATTGCTTCATAATGTTGACATAAGTTTGCTACTAAAATATGTGAGAGTGAAATGATTCAAGGTGGGACATGCTTGTAGATATTAGTATTCTTAGCTCGTTACTTGGAAACTGTCTTTTGACTGCTAAGGTTTGCATTGCATTGCACATTTATGTGGCTTTTTGCATGATGGATTTCTTTACTTTCCCACTTCTTTACAGCAGAGAATGAGAACCTTGATGAGATTTTTAGTGAAGTCATCACTTGCAAGAGGATAAGGGCTTTGTTTGTGTGTAATCATTCAATTCATTTTACAGGATATAGAAAATGTAATGTTGCATAACTACAGAGTACTGTATTTGAGATGTTTCTGTCTGTTCCTTTTTCATTCTTTCAGAACAGCAGAATGAATGAAAGAACATTGATTTTACATGAGAATATAAACCGAATACAAGTTTGGTTTAGAGTATAAAGCAGAAGTTCATTAGAGAAAATGACTGCTGTGATGCAAGGATAGCGAAGTGATATTTTTTATAACACCTTAAAAGTATACATGAGAACCTGTATTTGAATTTGCCATGCTCCTTCTTTGCCTAAAGAGAAAAACAACTGAACCATGCTATATTTTAAATTTAATTACTACAGTGGCTAATTTTTGAATATTGCAATAAAGTATTTGAGGATGTTCTGTGAACTAAGTTTTTTTGAACAATTTGTTTGGAAACAAACTTCAACCCTCACAATAGTAATAGTAATAACAACAAACACCTCTTTAAAAAAAAAAGTGTCACTACAAGTTGAAAAACTGATTTTTCCTTACAGTGTGGCACACATAATAAACCTTATATCTCAAATTTTGCTTCTGATGCAGATGCTTGGAGCAAGATAACTTTAGCAGCTTCCACTGAACGGATATACAGTCCGTACACTCTAATTTCTGAGACTGATCATATAGTAAGTGGCTTGTACTTCTGCATTAGTGCCGCATAAACTACAGCGGAAAAAGAGACAACTCGCTCTAGGTAAATAGTCATTAGAGGTTGGGACCCCCAGACCTCTCCGAGGGCAGACCACTTTTGGTACATTTTTCTCTGCTGTACACCTGCCCGTGTGTGTTATAAGAAGACTTCAGAAAAGATATACAGCATTAGGATTTTTTTTTTAATCCAGTTATATGTAACACTTGAAATCCATTCCTGCATAACATGGTTTCCAACCCAGTCACAGTGGGGAATGGATATGTAGACACAGAGTTAAAGGAGACCTGAAGGTGAGCCAAAATAAGATGTGGCATGGCTCTTATATTTAGTGTTTCATTATTTACTATGGCATTAATGTTATCTCTGTGAATGTTGCTTAGGGAGGAGTTCACATAGTCAGAAACCTCGCTTCCATGAGCTAATGCAGGTTTGCTTTTTATTGAGTACCGCCCACTTCTCACCCACAGGCGCAACCCATTGCTGTGGCACAGGTAACTGTAGAATCATAGAATCATAGAATTGTTAGGTTGGAAGGGACCTTTAAGATCATCAGGTCCAACCATTAACCTAACCTGACAAAACCACTTCTAAACCATATCCCCAAGTACCACGTCTACCCTTTTTTAAAAATCCTCCAGGGATGGCGAATCCACCACCTCCCTGGGCAGCCTATTCCAATGCTGGATAAGCCTTTCAGTGAAAAAACTTTTCCTAATATCCAACCTAAACCTCCCCTGGCTTAACTTGAACCCATTTCCTTTCGTCCTATCACTTGTCATTAGGCAGAAGAGTTCAGGCCCCACCTCCCTACAACCTCCTTTCAGGTAGTTGTAGAGAGCGATAAGGTCTCCCCTCAGCCTCCTCCTCTCCGGGCTAAACATCCCCAGTTCCCTCAGTCGTTCCTCAGTGCTCCAGACAGCTATTATCTGAGGGTTCATTATATGGTGGAGCTTCCTTAGCACGTGCCACCACCTCCTCTGGTGGCATTCCAAAGTCTGTAGCTGTGGTTAAGTCAGAAGCACAGAATAAACCAAAAGAATAAACACACCATGAACTGAAACTCATCTGTGGAACTTTAGTGAGCCAACTTTTGGGGTTTTTTGCTGGACTTTGCAGCTTATGGATGGGTTTCAAAGGACACATCTGTTTTCCAAGTCACGTCACATCTATCTGCTTCTGACAATAAAATAAAGACAAAAATAAAACTAGGAAAATGAAACTATTTGAATAAAGTAATTATTCACATTGTTAATAAGGTGGATACCCAGGGTGTTTTGAATCCAGCAGAGAAATTATGTTCTAATTCAAGTCGAATTAAAAAAAATATATATTTACACCTAGAGCTTAAAAACACTGTGCCTGAACACTGATAAGGGTCTCTATATCATGGATTTTAATTACCTGCTTTTCAGTATAATTTTATAATATAAAATGGTGTTTGTGTATTGTCCAAACTTAGTTTCAGAAGTATTTAGTTATTTTGCCCATACTGACTCTGAGAAACTCTGTCCTGGAACCCTGTTATCTGATGGATACAAATTGTTGTTCATCTGTGACTAGTATGTACAACTATAGTTAATTTGTTTATGTTTCTTCTGGTGCCAGTATTTTGCGGGTTGTCCCTGGTGGTGTCCTCCTGTGCTGATAAGAGATAGCTACTTTCTCATGGGCAGCTGAAAAAGGGCAGTTGAATGAGCTGAACTGGTTTAATCTCAGCAGATAGACCTCCCATTCTTCCAAGCATCCCTATAGCAATCCCTTGCAGTCCTTCCAATTTCTACTAAACTTTTTTATTGTGACTGACTAAAAGTGGATGCTCTAATTTGGACATCTTCCTGCTACAGAACATCTAGATTACCAGTACACAACTGCTGCAACAGGGGAGCTGTTGTCACAGAGGTCCTGTCTTCTCCAACAGCACTGAACACAGTACAGGTCACAGATGAGAAGACAGAGGATGCTGATTATATACTGGACCCAAGTTTAACCCTGCACATGTCCTTTATTTGTGACAGCCTATGAAAAGTGGACTTGAAAATGTCCATTCGGTTGTCATGATCTTGCTGGCTTCTGGTAGAAATGTCTCTTTTTGCACTGAACAGCTGGGGTTGTTGCTGCTCTGCGCACCCAGCTCAGGTTGGGCTGAGCCCTGAAGCACCGAGCTCTCCAGCAGAATGCAAAATTGTTTCCACCACAGGCTGATTATGCACTTCAGCAATAAGGGCCTTAGGCCCTAAACAGAAGACTGTCGTCTTGTAAAATTTAGTGTGTAGAAATATGAAATCGTTGTCATAGGTTGGGTTCACTCTGTAGCAAAATCACCACAAGGTGGGGACAGATTTCATGTAACAAACAGCTAAATCTAAATCCAATTGCATGTGCAGAAAGCAATGAATGATGTGCAGCTTCAAGTAATGCATTTGAGCTGGGCTGTGGAATAAATCTTTTTATTCCACATCCAGACAGGCTCTCAATATTTCTTGAGAGCGTGGAGTCCACAGTCCTTGTAGAAACATTAAGGATACACTTTGTTAAAGTTCTCTGTAATTTTTTTATGCTCTTCATGGTTTGTGACATAGGGATCAAATAAGTACCAGTGGATGCAGGAACCTGTGCTTTTTTGCTATGTATGTAGCAGAACAAGCTGTTGATGAAACAATGCAGTTTCCCCCCTCAATGAGTTTAACATTATATAGCAGGGAATATGGCAAGGCATACATTCTTTTTAATCAGCATGCCTTTTTTTTTTTTTTTTTTTGTAGTAAAACTAATAGCCTGAAGCCATACAAATGTAACAGAATTAATACAACAGCGTGTGGTGGCATCCTGCTGTTCACAGATTGTTACATGTATTCTGCATTAGCTTTGCATATTCTTATTCTGCAAAACTATTGAGATAGCTAAAGACCCCAATCCTCCTGTGTAATTAAGGCAAGCTTAGTGCAAGGCAAGATGTGTGCAAGAAGGTCCTTGTGCACACCCAGTCCTGGGCTATCAGCCACAGGGCTGATCCCTGGTATAAATTAAGGAAGCCTGAGGGCTGCAGTAATTTCCAACAGCTGTTGTTGGCCCCAGGCTCTCTTCCAGCATCTGAGGCTCACCAGAAAATAGCAGGGGCCCAGCCGCAATTCCTGCTGTGGTCGCAAGAAGAGGGATCAGCTCTGCAGCCGCCCACCAAAGCTGCTCCATGTGCATGGTGCTACCTGGAGCTGGAGAATAAGCCGTAACCTCTCCTGTCCCAGAAAAATGCTCTGTGGCAACCCTTACCAGTTAACATTTTCTTGCCTAGTAACTGGCCGCAGCAGAGCTGCTTGAAACCTTCTGTGAAGGTGGACTGACCTCATTTAGCCGTGTGGGGTTTGCATGTCAGGCTGAGGAGCACATGAAGATTTCTGGACAGATGGAATTATACAGCATCTATTGAAGGTGGAGGTGGTTGGCCTGCTGGGACCCAGTTGTTGATAGTGTTAAGCAAATAAAAGCTGTTACGTTTCTATCATGTCGCGCTTTTTTTTTCAGATTTTTTAAATTATTATTATTTTTAAACTAGAAATTCTTAATGCTATTTAGAGAAGTAAATTTTGCTATGTTTGCATTCTTTGTTAAAGAAAAAACAGCTCCCATTTCAGGATGCTCAAAATCCTCCCTTTCCTATGTGTATTAGTGGCTTTCCAACTTCCAGGTGGGTAGTCTAAATCCATACCTTAGGGCTGAGACTGCAAAAATGAAAATGACACATAACTTCAAACTCTGTGCTGAAGGGACAAATGTCTTCAGTGTCCTCATCTACTATATTATTCAGACAGCGGGCCCCAAGGCATGACTTTTACTTCATGTGTGTATGCAACACATCAAGCACTGTTTTTGCCATTACATGAACTATATTTGTATTGTGTGTTTCATAGGCTTTCTTGTAGTACTGAATTTGATATACTATAGGCAGACTTACGCCTAATTCACTGACAGTCCTGAGACTGAACGGCAAGACAAGCTAGATACACAAAGAGAAAATACATCATGAGCTGAAAACATAAGTACCAAATATTTGATTGCCATTACCACTTCATATCTTTGGTGCTCCAGAGTAATAGTGTTTGCATACTCAGATACGTCTTGGAAATCTGAGCTTCATAAAGAAGAGCTTAACCCTCTCGTGCATTGGTCTGCTTTGATCAATAAGGCTAGATGACGTTTTTGAAAATGGTTGTCAATTAGCACAGTTTGATTATTGCAGAAGAAGTCTTGTTCACATTCATTCTGAAGATTTCTGAAGTTCCTGGGCAATGTAAATATAGTGAATGTACCAGAGCCACGTAAACGAACCTTCTGTACTATCTGAGCTTTAGGCCCGAAATAACTATTGTTGCTGTACCCATGTAGATGATACATCATTGTAAGTTTCAAGTACTGACACTGGGGAAATTGCTGATGTATTTTTTCCCGTCTATGACAGTGGATAAGTTCCTGAAGTCAGCTACTAAAGGTTGTTAACTGTACTTAAAATGAAAGAAAGTATAGTGACCTGACATTTTTCACTTTTATTAATATTGATCATATCACTTTAATTTCAGTATTATTCAGTCCTCCTCCTCCTCCTCCCACCTAAACCTCAGCTTTCTTGCACATATTTTGCTTTCACTAAACATCAAAACCCTCTTTCTCTAGTTTTGTTTTTCTTCCAATATTATAGCATTCTTTTTTCTCACATGGCTCATTGTTTTATTATGAACAAGTGATTGGAAGAATTTCTTTATGACTCTTTAAATGGGAAGGTTTAATTTGCATAATGAAATGGTTACAAAGAAGGTGTTTCCAAGGCTGTCTTAAGCACATAGAAGTATTGCACAATACTATGATGGTGGTGGGAAAAAAAGGCATTTTCGATTAGCATCCTTCATGTTCCACACACATGTAAATTATGTTTATCATAAATCACGTGTAACTGTTTTAAATGCCAGAGGAGTATGATATCACCTTCAGGCAGGAGATGGGAGAATAACTGTACCATTATGGTTATTATGGTTCTTTCTGGTTTTTAAGCAGATTCACCAAAAGGCCCTCACCCTTCTGCAGGCATGAATGGAAATGTGCAGCATCCCACCAGCACCGGGCAGCAGCAGGTCTCTGCCATACCCTCTCCAAGTGCCAGCAAGCCTTGGCGCAGCAAATCCATGAATGTCAAACACAGCGCGACCTCTACCATGCTGTCTGTGAAGCAGCCTAGTCCCGCAACCTCCCCTACTCCATCTTCAGACAGGCTCAAGCCACCCCCTTCTGAAGGCGTGAAGCCCCCTTCATCTGGACAAAAATCTATGCTGGAAAAATTCAAGCTGGTTAATGCGAGGACTGCTCTGAGACCTCCTTTGTCGCTGAGCTCGGGACCCAGTGACAGTGGGAGAGAGGATGATACCTTTTCAGAGTGTGGTGAAACGGATGTCTTAAGCGGTGGGGTGAACAGCGGCGGCTCCACAAGTAGCAGTCCTAAAGTATCACCGAAGTTAACCCCTCCGAAAGCTGGAAGCAAAAATCTCAGCAATAAAAAGTCTTTGCTACAGCCAAAGGACAAAGAGGAAAAGAACAGGGACAAAAACAAAGTTTGCACTGAGAAAACAGTCAAGGAAGAGAAGGACCAGGTCACTGAAACATCTACAAAGAAGAGCTCAAAAATTGCAAGCTTAATCCCAAAAGGAAGCAAGACAACAGCAGCCAAGAAGGAAAGTTTAATACCGTCTTCTAGTGGGATCCCAAAACCTGGATCGAAGGTGCCAACAGCAAAGCAGAGTGCTTCATCCACGTGCACCGGAAGTAAGGAGGTTGAAAAACTGAGGACTACAAAAGGAAACCAGTCCCAGTCAACACCAAAATCTCAGCTTAGCGAGAAAGCTTCACCTTCCTCTGGTCTTGCTTCTTCTGAAGGGAAGGAACCAGGCACAGCTCTCACCCCGGGGTCCTCCACGGCTCTGTCAGCCTCGATGGCTGCAAGCAGTGGCCAAGGCACGGGAAATGGTGTCGTCCAGCTTCCTCAGCAACAGCAATACAGTCACCCCAACACTGCCACAGTAGCTCCTTTCATTTATAGGTAAGGCCACGGAGGGAAATTGGGTTTGTGTTACCATTTCAGAAAGAGAGCTAAAACAGATAAAGCAACGGTGGATCACACTGTTACGGTTCTTGTCTCCCAGCTTCTGTCACAGCATCATGCAGATGTTTTCCTGCTATTATTTTTAAATTAATGTTACTGTATGAACACTTTCTTCCAAGAACTCCGAGTCTTTACCTTGTACAAAAGCAATCCACTGCAAATATTTGCTGTTTAAAATTCAGGATGTTTTGATTAGAAACACAAATCACGTGCTGCGCTGTGCTGCTTTTGAAAGGTCACAGCTGAGTCAGGTTTCTAGTGCGAATATTCTTCTTTGCGATTTAAGAACCTCAACATTTATTTGCTGATATTCAATAATATTTGCTTAAAATACACAGTTCTCTTAAAAAATCCTAAAATAAACTGCTGATATTTTCAGAGTATGTAACAGTACTCATAAGATATTAGAGGAAAAAACATGGACAACATTTTGGGTAGAGAAAAAAGACTGCTGTTTCTAGGTCCGTTTCCTGTTTAGATTTATACATGAAGTAGGTATAGATTAACTCCGTGGAGGCTGTTAATTTTTACAGGTGATACAAACTCTTCTGATGGTCAAGGCTCTGGAATAGAGGAATGAACAGTTACATATATCAACCTTTGTCTGAATTTATTTTGCTATATGACAGAGCAACTGAAGTGAAGTTGAGAGATTTCATTGTTGTACAGCTCAGAAGACAGAGTAAGTGTAGAAAGACTCGCAGGCTGGTTTGAGTAATGATTTCAGATGTCAGCTGTTGGAGGGCTTTAGCTACAGTTGTGGGTAAATTTAACATCTGATAAAATGACAAATACATTATTAAGCAAAATATACTGGCAGTTTTTGTAAGTGAGTAGTACTGTAGATAATCTTGGCTAAAGATTAAAGAGGTGCTGAATTAGGCTTTGAGGGAGTATATATATCATTACACGCAACTAAACATACCTTCAAAACCAATCTGGATGAGTGATAAACTGTTTAAATTAATTCTGAACAAAAGCAGTTCAGAAAATCGTATGGGAGGCGAAAAAGGCATAATATAGGTTATATTTATTCTAATGTGCACTGGGTAGCCTCTTGAGTTTCAATTAAATGTATCACTGAATGTGCTTAATCTGCATGTTTCTTTATAACTATCTGGAATAAGCGCAGTGCTACAGATGATTTGCAGCATGGATGCTGCATAGGATGGCCTACATATGTGTTAGGGTGCATATATAAAGAGAGAGAAAAATAAGCTATGCTTTGCCTTCAGATGCATGTGCCATTTAATGGCAATTTTATGACATATTGATGCCATTTCATTGCATGATGGAGATATCTTATCGTTTTTTTAAGCTTCATCATGAAGCAAAATGTATTTTGAATTTTAAAGGGTGATAGAAGCATGCATCCAGTAAAATTTGGTATTAATAATCATGTTTGCTTCAAACAAACAGTGAAAGAGATTGTATTTGAAGCTAAATCTCGCATGAAAATAAAATTCTCAGAGCCAAGGTCTGATCTCGGAATGCCATAAACCCAGAGTAATAGACTGACTTTGATGAGGTTACTTCAATGTCTATCTCCGCAACTGAGAGCAGAATCTGACCCCAAAATGCACAGTAACTACATTCCTTACAATTCTCAAGGGCTTTGTAACAGTACACAATGATTTCATAGAAGAATATAAATATAACCAATATATCCAAATTTCCAAAGTCAGCATATTTCTTTTTGTGGACATATGGCAAGTAGAAGCGTACATGAAGCTGGGGTGCTGTATTTACATTTTCTTGCTCTTAAACATAACTGTTTTCTGAGCAGTCACCACAATTTACACACAGCAATTTCAGGTGTGCTTGTTAGCTCCTAAAACAGCTTTATAGATCAGTGTCTTAATAAACAATAGTTACCATTCAGACTAACATTTTTTTACAGCTAGAAGAATGTCTAGGCTCTGTGAGTTTGCAATGCAGTCCCTGTAAAAAGTTTCAATGTAATTTAGTAAAAATATAGTGCATTTTATCCAGAATCTTGCAGAATACTGAAATATACTGCAATATACTGTTGAGATCAGTTTAGGCTGTTAGCACGAGGATAAGTAAGCCAGTGCTTTTTCTGGTTTGTTGCTAATACCTGCAGATATGATGTTTTGCAATATTTATTACCCAGGAGGATGTTTATGTAGATTTGTGAGTAAAAGGAAGTATTCCAAAGAGTTTCTCTGAGGCCAGCATGTATTTTGCTTAAACAGAGAATACAGTGCTGTAACAGTTACCAACACTCATGTTCTCAGAGTTGTGTATTTTTCTTAATGGACAGTAGATAAATAATAATGTTTCACTAGGAGGTTCTGAAATGATATATTACACTATTCGGCTTTGCACTCTCGGTGCTTTGTCCTATCTGATATCACATTGTATTTTTATGCCTCTTAAACACCATGGCATGGAAATTCATATGGGATTATTACTTCTCTTCAAAGATTAGCTGCAACAGTCAGAGTTGCATTTGAGATAATCTAAATGGGTATAATTTAAATTCTCCTGTCCTCCTCAGCAAGTGATTATTTATTTTCAAATGCGTTTGTGAATGCGTTATTTACAGCCCCTTATATGTCCCCTCTGAAGTTGACTGCAGGGTCCAACTAGTATAAGAAAGGCTGAAGCAGATGTAATTCAGTTGCCAGAAAGCTTGACAAGAGAGATACAGCATGAAAAACAACTAAAAGAAAGGTGTAAGAGACTGTATAATTGGTTAAAATGTACCAGTCACTGCTGTAAATTACACATTCTTCTTCACAGACAGAATTGGAGGAAGATGGAAACTGTGCCATCTGCCAGAGTCCCATAGACTCATATTAGACTTGGCCATCAAATTTAGTAATCTTCTTAGTGGTGCATAAATTTCAGAACGAGAAGAGTAACACAGAAGTTTAGTGCTTACTCAGTTAAAGCGAAAATGGGAAAAAAAGAGAGGCATTAATGAAAAAAAAAAAGTCATCTGAATCTTTCTCCTAAAATCGTAGCAAGAGAGTAACAGCTTAATTTCTCAGTATATGGAGTTCTTAGCCTTCCTATGCATTGCCCAAAAGTGTCATACAACCTGTAATTCCAAACATTTTAGCGCACAGAGAAGAGCCTTTTGTATGCAATCATTGCTGTATTTTTTGTGAGCCAAATTGTGTAAGTTTGCATTATTTCCATAAAATAGGAAACATAACTAATAGTCCCAAGAGTAACACAAATGTCACCTCACTCTATGGGGCAAATCCTTAGTTGATTTAAATCATCATAACCCTATATGAAATATGTGATATGTTGGCAATTAATATGTTGCTCAAACATTGAAGGAATATTTCAATAGGAGAACACTGAGTTGTAACTGGACACATGTACTGCAGTTTAGTTTTATTTTATTGACTTCTCCAGTAACCGCTGTAGGAGGTTAGTGGGATTCTTTTCCATGGCTGGAATATAGAATCTGAAGTGCCCAAATCCCAGGGGCTCTGGTGTTCAGGAATTGCTTATTGCCTGAAATTCTGGAAGTCTAGAAACTGCTGCAGAGCATTAGCTGACCACTCATCATCCTGAGCTGCACTTCTATGTTGTGCATTGCTTAAATTTCAGTTCTACAGCTAAATTGGTAGTTTAACGATAGCAACATCTGGAAGAAGTTTCAGCACTGTCTGAATTGAGACCTTGCAGAGATATTCTTTGAGTGTCAGTGTTGGACTACAAAAACCAGTTTGGTGTTCCTTTTGTCCCTGAAGAATAAGAAACTGGTAACTTCAGCTGCCTAAAAGATTGATACAGAGAAGATGGGGCCAGACTTCTCTGAAATGCCGAGTGATAGGATGAGAGGTAACAAATATGAGTTACAGCAGGGGAGATGCTGATTAAAAGTTAAAAAAAATATATTTTTACCTTGAGGGTGGTGAAACACTTGAGCAGGCTGCCCAGAGATGTTTTGGAAGCTCTGTCCTCTGACCTATTCAAGGCTCAACCAAACAAGGCCCTGAGCAACTTAATGTACCCGGACCTGCTTTGAGCAGGTTATTGGACCAAATGGGATCTAGAACATCTTTCTTATCAAAATTACTTTATGATTCTGTGAGGACTAAAGTGTTCACCAGATAGAGACAGAGAAAGGAGATACTGGTGTAATAAATAAACATGTTACCAGGTACTAAAATCTCCTTCCTATCTCCTTTCCTATGTGGTGGTTGAAACAATTCTCTTACTAGAGCATAGCTTCGAGGGTGCATGGGAAGTACAGAGCTGTAACAGATGGGAAGGAGGATATAATCTGGTTGCACCTCTGGAGGCGCAGTGAAATTCAATTCCAGCTGCCTGTTCAGGATTTTTTTTACTGGCTTAGGGAAAAAAATAAACTGCCCTTCAAGGATCCTGCAAACACAGCATCTGCAGGGTTTGTTGAAGCCATATTTATGTCCGGTTTTAATGACTAGAAGCTACTTCTGGTCACTGATTGTGGAGTTAAAATTAAGTTTTCAGTAAAAGACATTCTATCAGTTAATTGTGTTTGTTAATAATAGATTATGCTGCTAAACATACTGCAGCTCTTTCTTTAAGAATGTGATGATTCAAAGTTATGCTGCAGTGCTTTATTGATTTCTGTTATTTACATTACTGTTGTGAAAACAAAACAAGAGTTACCACCAAAATTTTGCAATCGTAGGTAGCACTAAACATTGCCACCCACAAGGCTTACTTGTAACAAAAAACAGTGTTTAGAAAAAAAACTCCCATTTCCTCATGTTTGATTTTCAAGTAATTGTGCAAGAAAAGATTCCAGTGTAGAGGTGTTGGCTTAAGAGATGGGAAGGAGGATAATAAGCAAAGAAACCATGATAAGCACATGCTTGATTAGTCCTGAGTTGAAACAGTAGCTTGGTATTTCAGTTGCTTGCTGTTTATGATCTGAAGTTATTCTTTTAAATTTCCACACAGACAAGTGTGGCCTTATTCCTTTGACTAAATGATCAGTAAAATGTAGGACAAAGGACCAAAAGGATATTATGTCCAGTCTTCTGTCACTGGCAACTAACCCCTTCATAAACCAACTAAGCTTTATTTTAAACTAGTTAATCCCCACTACTCCAATGGGAAGGTTAACTCATCTTATTGTTAGAAATTGTATACAACCTACAAGGTGAGAGTTATTACTTTGTTAATATCGTCCTTTAACTTAAATCATTGTTTTCCTTCTTTTTGATCACTTTTTTAAAATGTGAGGGAATACTCCCACCCCCTTCCTTCTCTTTTAAAAGGCTAAACCAAATTGTCTCTTTTTAGAAGGGTTTCTTCTCCTGCATGAGCATCCTAGTAGCCCTTCCCTGCAGCTGTTTCCAATTTAACTCACATGTCTTGAACATGGGTGATCAAACTGCTCATATTCCAGATGTGGTCCTGCCAGTCTGTAACACTGACAGTGGTACACATTCAAGACAGCTGCACCTCAGAGAGATGTTGGAGAAAAAAAAAAAAACAAAAACCCAACATATTAATCTGATATCTCTTGGAATGTCAAGTGAAAAACAAACAAATCTTTGATGTTATCTGTGTTTATCAAAGGTTGGCTATTTTGTTAGAGACAGGAAATGACTGACTGCATTAAAGACA
Organism: Ibidorhyncha struthersii; assembly: GCA_013398815.1. Taxonomy (NCBI): domain Eukaryota; kingdom Metazoa; phylum Chordata; class Aves; order Charadriiformes; family Charadriidae; genus Ibidorhyncha; species Ibidorhyncha struthersii. Next base: position 698,364 of record VZSZ01003590.1, read on the forward strand.
TTATTAAGTAGTGTTCCAAATTCTGTTCTTAATTACTCCTGTACAGGCTCATTTTAATTAAACTGAATGAGCTTGCGCAGGTGCGACTGAGAGCAGGATTTGTCCCATTAAGCGAGTTTTATGCTTTCACAAATAAGTAGCATATAACTCAGTGCGCTGGGGATAAATATATTCTCTGATTGCCATGATTAAAATAGAAAGCAGTTTGCCTGTTTTCATGATGGTTGCCTAAATTAACCTGTGCTGCAGATGCACAGCACTGAAAGAAATGTCAGTGGGGTTGCTTTGACTAAACAGAAACTCTTTTCACTTTCCTTGATGTCAAGAGAAATGCAAGGATTTAAATTTTTTTTGTAAGGCAGTGGGCTATGAATAGGTAGAAGATAGAGAGCCATTCATTAAGGCCAATGTGTAAGGTTAATGAGAAGATCTTTTAATTTGCTGTTTGCTTGCCTGGAGCTTAATCTGTGCTGCGGTCCTGCAGAGATCACTTGACTCATTCATAAGATTAATATGGCTCAGAGTAAGAAGTAAAAGCCAGAAGTATAGGGGGAGACAAATCTCACAATTTCACCCTCTTTTTTTTTTTTGTTGGGGTTTTGTTGTTTGGTTGGTTGGTTTTGTTTTTGTTTTTATTTTAACTAGAATGGCTGAGCTAAGCAAAGAGGCATCTACATGCTTTTTCGAAAGTATAACACCCTGAGGCAGGCCTAGAGCAAACTAACTTGAAGTTTTAGGCACCCAGTCTATACCTGGACCTCCTTACTCCCCAAAAGCTGGGGTTCCTGCATGGTTTTGCTTGGAAATAATTCACCACTAGACCAATCTCAGCCCATCTGGCCTAAGCTCAGCTCCAGAAAATAATCAGAGCCTTGGCCATCATGGATCAAAAGCCAGGGCTGTTGTGGAAGTGCTGGCACCAGGCAGCCCAGCAGAGGCCTGGTGGGAGAAGAGCTATTGGTGAGAGCCCCATCCCCAGGTTGCTCAGAATACGTCCACCACGGCTGCCCAAGGGCTGGACAGGTGCCTTTTTGCCCATCACTTCCACATAAATAACCACTTTTCTCACGTAAGCTGAACTTAAACTGCTGCTAAATCCATAGTCCTCTGTGGGTTTTCTGTTGTTGCCTCAGATAATTAGAATCATTGATGTTTTTACCAAATTAAACATAAAAATGCTGAATGAAGTCAGTACTGCAGTTTCTTTATTTGTTTTGATAGCAAATCACAGTTATTTTATATGATATTTAAACTCTCAAATTTCAAGCAAGATAAAAGGGACATTTCATGCTTCTTAGATCTGTTATTTCAGGCTGCCTATAAATTTAAGAAAACCACATCATATTTACATTTGGTTTGTGTTTCCATGGTTTTCTTTCTACAAATTAAATCAAACATTCTTTAATTATTAGCATTATATGATATTTCTTATTCAGTGGTTTTACTTTAAGGTTTAGCTTCTAATGATATCTTATGTCCCTGGATTTTATGCTGCAATTAATCCCACAGATCAGATTCTAAAACTTGGAATTGAAATCTTCACAAGTATCTCTTCTCACAGGGTTTTTCAGCTTCTCTTCCTGGTTATAGCTGCATCAGGGTTTTGAAAATGGAAAAAAGCCAACAAAACATTGAAGAATGGAAATGTGCTTTAATTGGTATTTGGTATATCTCTAAAAGTTTTGATGTGACCTGGGCAAGTGAAGTTTTGAACAAGTGAAAACATGTATTCAGTGTTATTTTAAGTAAAATGACTCACTCCTCAGGCTGAAGTATATGTAGCTGCTCAAGATCACTCATTACTTACTTGTACTCTTGGAGTTAGTCCTTTTAACATTAGTATCAGTCCTTTTAACATTAATATCTGTGTTCCCATACAGTCAACAAGTGGTGTATCCATCTGTATCGACTGTATAGGCAATAGTCACTGCCAGAGGGTGATCCAGGTCACTGAAGTTCTGTTTTACCTATCCCCATTCACTAGATAAAGAATCAGTGAAAATATTGGGTATTGGTGACTGGTGAGGGTCCAGACCACTTAATCCTTTTCCAGTAACGTGTGACAGAGAGAAATAGTAGACGAGAACCAAAAGTAGCTTTTATAGAGCAGTTGTCTGTTTCTAGCATCCCAAAAGTACAGAAATCGATAAGAAGAGTGCATCAGATCAGATGTAATTTACCTTTCTATTTCTGTGTAAGGAGAGTCAGAGCTAAACGATTCTATTCAACAGATTCCACCATGGCAGTACTTGTGCCATACATATACTATGTGTATATATCTGCTCCATCAGTTACTGTCATGAATTACTGAACAAATCTTTTCAGTAAATAACTCTGAAGAAAATGTTAACTGGAAAGCTATTTCATAAAATAAGTTGCCATAAAATTCTTTTAAGTGATAAGCCACTGTTTCATCAGTTATACTTGTAAAATACACATTCATCATAGTTGTTAAATGTTTGTATTTACAGTTTAGTTGGTCATTGGAAACACTTTATGGTGAATTTTGATAACTGAGCTATAATTGTAATATTTTCAAACTAGGATATAAATATTTCACTAGTCTTAAGAAATCAAAAGACTGAACATGCTGTTCATATCTGGAAAGCTGGAAGAACTTGGGGTCTAAGACTTTTCTTGTTTTATTGTGAAAAGTGGCTAGTATATCTTTAGATATATTCTTTTACTCTATACGAATGTGATGCAGGTTGCTGTTTAGTGGTATCATGGTTCAACAGTTCCTGCATAAGCTAGACGCTACAGCTGTTCCTTAAGGAGAGACAACAATTGTGTGATCTATTTTGTATTATCATCCATGTGTTTGTGTATTTCTTGGTACTTACCATTATACAATAGCAAATAACTGTATTCAACAAAGGGTACCCATTGTAATTTATCAATGATATCCATAGAAGTATACCATCACAGAAAATATGGGCTATCTGTTAACAAGTTAATGGAAAAAGTTTTATTATCCCATTTCCCCAGAGGGCATATAAGGGGCATTATCAAAAGAAGCTGCACATAGATTTAAATATCTGGGCCAGATTTCCATTCCAGCCTTGCATAAGCTTCTTCCCACATGGCCTTTCTCGCTTAATATTTCAGGAATTACAAGTTTTCCTTTCCCTCATATATGTGCACGAATGTGACTTAACCGATTTAAATGGATTCTGCCTATATCTGGTTGACAACTCTTGCAGAGAAAAAGCAAGGAAACAAAATGGCTCCAAATTTCCCAGCATAAACTCTGAGTTGTTCTGGAAGAGAGACAGAAAGAGTTCCCAGTTGCTTGCAAATTTGTGTAGCTTGAGTGAAACTAGCACAGTAAGAATGTGACATTCATGGTGTTTTCACCATGTAGTGGTACAGTTCTAGGTAGAGCTGGAAGTAACATTTGTTTCCGTTCATACATGAATGACAGATAATAATAATAATCAATCTTCTTGCTTGATTTCAGAACTCTCTCAGAAAATGACAGTACCTCTTTACCACCTGCTGACTCCTGTACCAGTCCTACTAAAATGGATTTGTCGTTCAGTAAGACTGCCAAACAGTGCCTAGAGGAGATATCTGGTGAGTAACAATGTCAGGAGAAGCCTGTGAATGTCTTTGTTAACATCTGTTTCTTACCAGGAGCTTTGCAATGGGTTGAAATAATACTTCTGACCTCTGTTCATGAGTAGTATTAAATATGCAGAAAATTTGGGTCATGCATAGTTAGTGCTTCAAATGCACAGCTCTTATCTGAACTGGCTCCTTCTGTTCAAATATCCTCTTCTTCATTTCATGGAAACTGAGCTTTCACAAAGTAGGGTTTCAAGTCATTATTATTTTTTAGTCATACTGAATGTTCCAAGAGGAGTGGTGGAAAGTCAACTTCGGAATGTTTGATGCTGTTGCATTTAAGATCATCAAATTAAATTATAACATCAGAACTGAGACATAAATTACGTAAGATATATTTCACTTTTATAAATGAATCTATATTCAGAAACTGATCAAGTCCTTACTCTTGTACCTGACTTCTAAGCTCTTGCTAGAGCTAAGCTTCTAGAGGTTGCGTTCTGGAATTCCTTGTAAACCTGGAGTAAAGTCTTTATTAGCTTACAAATGTGAGGGGTTTTTTTTTAATCGTATTGGAATAATTCCTTTGAAGTTAACACAGCTATGCTGATTTACATCAGCCCAGGATCTGGCCATAACTCTGACTGTGGATGCAAAAAGCAAAGTGTGTCACAGCTGAGTTTCTCATCAGGACTGAATTGCACTGCAGGGTTGTGTGGGAGTACTTTCAAAGGGACTCTTCACCAGAGCTGTTTTGTTGTGGTTTGGGGGTTTATTTTTGTTGTTGTTGTTTTGGGGTTTTTTTTGCATTAGCATCCTTACTCTTACCATTTTTACGAGAATAAAAGGTGAAATCCTGTCCCTTTGGATTCACCAGTAGTTTTGCCCTTTTACTCCAAATATTTAACATTCGAATGGATTTATAATAAGTCATGCGGTGCTTCTTACACAGGATATAACTCACTTAAAGCACTAATTTGACACATCAGTCTAAAATTATCTCTCCACCAGAAGGGAAATCAGATGGCCAAGCTTTGTGGGACTGCCTTGGCATATAGCTGACTCATACTGAAATTGAGGTTTTGTCCTGGTTTGTCTCAGTCCCTTTGGATGTTTTCTGAGTCTAACATCCGTTATTTGCACAGCCAGCTTTTGTGATAAATGTGTCACCCTGAAACATGGTGAAATGTTCCATGGAAGTGACACGTGCCTGTTAAAATTAATGTAAAATGTTACTTTTAATTAATCCAGAAATCAGACTTGTTGGTCTTGCATGTATAAAGAGTGTAACTGAAACACTTACACAAATCAAAAGATGCTTCAAGGAATTATCCACAGAGATGCTAAAAAAAAATAATATTGATTCAGTACCTGCTGAAATGATCAAATGGGATATCATGTCTCCTGGCCTTTTACTGTTCTGAACAGAAATGGAAGAGGATCAAAAAGAAGAACATGGCGTAAAGGGCACTAGACATCAGAGATGTTTATAATCTGATTATTCAAACTGGCATTAAGAGTTGACTGACATAACAGGCAGCAAAGCAGAACCACTGGGAAAATGTGGTCAATGGTCTGTTGTATACAGAGGAAAACAGATGTGTGTCACCTATAATTGGCTGTTAGCAGCAAAAAGAATGAATGGATTAAGTACTACATTTGCTGAATAAATAATTTTTTGTGTTGGTGAACTATCACCAAGTCATTGGTGATTCTGTCATTAGTGAACCTGCAAGAAAAAAACTCATGTGATGACCATTCAGGGCAATATTCCATGATTGACTGGCCATGAGAAAGAAAGATTAAATTTTGTTAGTTAGGAGCATCTTTAGTCTGGTGTGACTGAGGGTTTGTGCTGGTAATAGCAAGGAGATAAGCAAGGATACTTTCCTTGATCTGGTCACTTATATCCAGGGTGTTAAGAGATGAATCCAGAGTTTCTTTCACTTGGATATTATAATTTTCCTGAAAGCTTTCACTGCTGTTATGGGCGGGCATCATCTTTACATAATCTCAAGCATCTTTTGCAACTTGGGCACCAAACACACTAGCACAATGTATTGGTAGACAATAAGGATCAATAAGGATCATTCAAGGGGCTGAGCATCTGTGGAAACCACTAAACAGCTTGTAGGAGAGGGTTCATAAAGTGGTGTCCCACCTGTATTGTGTTTCTGCTTCATTAGTCTTTATTATTTTTACAGTGCCAAATATCTGCAACTAAGGCTGACACGCTCAGGACTAAGATATCTTTGCCCATATCATTGTATAAACTCTCTACTTTCAGAATATTTACACACTCATGTTTGTTATTGTCCCTTGACTGAAGATTACTGCTCCCATAAATAGCCAAGCAGATCATATCAGAGCTCCTAATCCATTTCAGGGCAAAATCAGCCAATCAATCTTAAACTCCTGCTGTAAGCATGGCTGGTTTAAGGCTCCTCCAGAATATAGGCAAAACTTGGATGAGGGAAAAAAGTTTAAAAAGATTTAGGAGTGGTTGTTCAGGCACCATTCTCCCTGAGTGATTCAGGATACCAAAACCAAGCTAATTTCCTTGCTTTGGTGGTGGGCGGTCATGGCTCTGTTTTCTGTGCCCAGCAAGGCAGTTCACATCCCTTCGCCGCTGTCTGAACACTAGTGGTGAGGAAGGCAAGCTGGAGAATGAGAAGCTGTAGGGGTACTTTCAGGTCTCATCTTCTCTATCTTCCTCCCTGTTTCCAAGGGAGCCGGTTACCTTTAAAACTTCTCCTAACTTCCACTCTGCAAGAGATGACTTGGTTTTACTTGCACAGCTGTGAGAGGAGGGTGGTGCTGGAAGGTGAGAGAGATGGTGAAGCTGGTGTAAGCATGGACCCAGAGGTGCTGCCCTGATAACCTGGCCAACCTCTTTTATAGCTTGTCCTCATAAATCTGCTGCCCTAGGTAATTTCCCATGTGGCTTGTGCCTAAAGCCTCTTGGTTCTGCCTCTTGGTAGAGCTACTGTAATTCTGAGTTTCTTCACTGTTTCTCTGTCTCTGCCAGGAATTTGGTCCAGATGTGATCTGAAGTGTTTCAGACTTTTTTCCTATTTTTTTTTTCCTCTGAATATTCTGCAGCTCAGCCAGAGCAGTCCCAGATGTTTCCATGGTGCACGTGCAGATAGCAGTACAGCACATGCGCAGTAGGTGTAAGGCTTCCTGCACACCTTGGATCCCCTCTGCGTGCATGGTCTCCATGCTACCTGTACGCACGTTGAATGAGTCCCACTTGTAGGCATGGGTCACCCGTGCAGTAGTTTCGGTGCCTATGGTAGACTCATGGCACATGTGGCACACAGATGTGTAGACTTCTGTCCAGAAAATCCCAGACAGAAATGTGAGAGCCCTAAATAAGGACCAGTTCTGTAGTCATGCATGAACGTTCTTTCTTGCATGTACTTTATGTACCGGTTACCTCAACAAGACTACTCAGTATCTATGCTTCTGCAAAACTGGCGTATAACTTTATAGAGAGGATTTTAAAATGAGAATGAAAAGAAAGACTGATAAACTAATCCACTTTAGTGCTTGTTTTTCATGATATAACTATGAACAAGTTGTTCAGACTTTCTTACCCAGTACTCCTGTTTGTAGTAGCTGTGATGTTTATCAGTCTCTGCTGCAAGTTTATTGGAGAAGGATGTCAGAAAGTTAATTATTTAATAATCTGTTGTAAACTGTACATGTCAGTAGCTACAAAGTATTATTTTATTAAATCAATGATAGTGTTTGGCTTTAATAAATGTTTACATGTTCAAAGAGCTTAATGAAAAGTGTTTGATTAAATAATTATTCATGAATTTACAAATATTGATTCACCATAAAAAAATTTGAGGGATGAAGCAGAAATTAAAGTAATTGTAAGAGTTATAGGCCAATATCAATGGCAGGATTAGCATAAAAACATGTAATTTTCAAGCTTTTATATTTACTGTGCTTCTTTTTTGGTCTCTGAAAGGAATAGTTAATTAATAGTTGTGGAAATAGTTTACAATATTTTTTTCAAGTAAGGTTGGCTGAAGTGATTCATAATCTTGTGCATTTGCAGATCTATTACATAATTCATTTGTAAGGCTCCAAACTATGCACTGAGCCTTCAAAGAAAGTCTTATTTGACAGCAAAATTTGTCCCTAGATTATTAGTTCTTAAAATCATTTTTATAATTCCTTTTATGAAAAAAGACAGTAAAAATAAGGCAATATGTTACCCTGACTGTGATGGGTTGGGGAAGTTCCCTGTGCTGTCCTTGATTTAAACATATTCCTGTGTGGTGGCTGGGGAGTACATTGAATTGCAAGGTACTTAGGGAATAATGTTCTGTCATGACATTTCCTCTCCTGTGGTCTCTCATACCGTCTCCTTAGTTTAGGAAGATGTGTTTGCTTGTTACTGTATTTCATACATTTAAAATGGAGGAATGAGCTTTATAGAAGTATTTTTGAATAAATAACCGTGTATTTTCCACATTGCAATTTTATGTTTTGTTGAATGATGCCCTACAGAGAAGTGTGGTAAAGCAGAAGTATACATTCAGTGTTCTTTGTGCTGAGCATTCATTCCAAGAGTACATATACATCTGCTGTACCAGAGGATGATCCTGATGATCTGTCTACCAAGTGAGGCAGTGTGATTAATGGGAGAAAATTTCATATAACCTTGTAATTAAGGGCAGTAGTATGGTGTTTGTACACACGAAGGCTCAATGAAGGTTATGTGATTATCCTCAGTACCTCCATATCCCAGCATTTGACTCATTGTGTTGTTAATGTATGAAGAAAAGGAAATGATACAGGTGGATGCTGGAGCTGCCAGTCACACTGTTCAGTTGTCATTCCTGTGCCTGGATGATGGTCTGTGATCTGTGTCCTGCTGCAGCTGCTAAGGTGGGAGAAGAAACAGGTCAGCAGAGACACTGAGACCCATTGGATTGCCCAGGTTCCAGCTGTAACCCTACCATAGACCATTCCAGGCTGGAGTGGTGGGGCACTTATTGCCAACACCATACATGAGGTGAAGACATTTCATCCCCTGCCATAAGTTTTTCTACTCCCAGCTGGAAAGAGGACTACATATAAATAATGACAGTCTTGTATCTGGTCTATTCATGCTCAGTGCTGAGGGGCCGTGCTGTGCATTGCTTCCCTAGCAGAGCAATGCTTAGCACGAGGGAATACACCCTGTCTGTAGGGCTCACTGAGGGCAGATACAGCACCGCAGTAATTCCCACTACACATGACCAGGCAGACACGCCGCGAGATTGGCAAGGAGGCAAAGCAG